>SMSR01000322.1:0-23387 GCA_019453355.1 Ceratina japonica
TATCGAATGATTTAGGAAAATGTATGTTGATTTATTTTACGGGGGACGCGCAATGTTAAAACAGAGGCCGTCCGCCCGGGCTGGAATATATTTGGCGAAAAATCTTGAGAGCATGCAGATAAGGTAGTTATTCAAGCTGTCATGCGATAATGGCGTCACTCGAGAGGACAAGAAGCGCGACTAGAATCAGTTTAAAGGAGAGAGCGCGCGCGGGTACAAAGAATATTTTCGATATGCTAATAATCCCGAGTACGATATCCGGGTATGCTCGTAAGTCTATGATCCAAACACTGATGCAACATTCATGAGCCGTCGTACGTATCACTTCACCCTTTCAGTTTGGATGCAGTAAATCCTTGTCATATCGCATCTCGGCCGGCTTTCGGGCATTAAACAACCTTCTCGCTACCGTCTCGCTCTCTCTCTCTCTCTCTCTGTCTCTCTCTTTACTCGCACTTGATTTTTTTTCATGCTGATTTACGAACACCGCTCCCTTTGACGGGGGCGTATTACAGTAACAACGCGGGACAGATACAATAGGAATAATTTTACAAAAGCGAATTGTAACGAAGGGGAATGATAAAGGAGAATGGATTTTCCCAGTGAAGATGATTTAAGAGGTAGCAATGCATCACGGATACATGATTATGGCTCCCTTTGACAAGTATAATTTTTTGCCCGACGCGTCGCTCGCAACGAAATAATATTTTTATAAAATACTTTTTGTACACTTCTTGTTGTTATTTTAATGATTAAGGTTCACGCGTAGTTGTCCAAAGAATAATTAAATGAGTTTCATTGGAATATGAAGAGGACACCGTCTTAACGTGTTTAACAAAAGTTCGTGTGTGTAGGTAGTTAGGGAGAACATTCACATTAAACAACAAAACAAGAGTAATACTAGAATAATCGATTAGTATCAAAAGAATGTGATTAACTTGAACTTATCAAGAAAAAGGAGTTGGAAGGAGTTCATGAAACTATACAGTTTTCTTTTTGTCTCAATACTTCTTTTTTGTTTTAGTAGGTATTATTTTCGGTGGACTCTGGAAAGATTTGTAAAAGAAATTAAATGAAGTGGTTAAAACTGGCCGGAGATTATGTACGTTAAGCTAAAGAAGACAATGCTTTTAATTCCTTTTACTGTGCTCGGGGAACTTCAGAATATTCTTTTCGCAAAGTAGCTTATCTCTTTACGTTTAACACAGAAGTTTTTGTTTTTAACTTCTGCGTTTAGCTGAGCAACGTTTTTCTTTCCGAACTCAATGGACTATCAGTTTTTAATAAAGAAGTCGGTACGACGATGTATCGAGGCGCGTGAAAAAATGAGTTAAACGAATTAAATTTATTACATATATAATTTCCTGCGCGCGACTTCGTTATTTGTTTTACATTCCAAAACCGACCCGCAGTTCCGAAATCAGTTTCATATTAAATTACCGGGCGGAATTCCTCGTTACAGGCTGTAACAAGTTGACAAAAGTTCACTCTTTCTGGTTAATTTTACGTAATTCCGACGATCACACATTCATGAAAATTTTCGCAAATTGAATTATTCACAACGGACGAGATTGTCAAATAAATTCCTTTAATATTTAACATTTTAATACAACAATTGCGCGATGTTTATCACTTATTGTAATCATGAGAAACGAGCAAAGCAAAACGACACTCTTTTTGCAAGCTTCGCCCCGTCCAGTGAAACAGCGCATGACTGTTTATACATAGCAGGCTTTTGAAGCGTCTGTACGTTTCACGCGTCGCGTGACGACCAACTAATTACGCAAACAACCCGATGAACCAGACAAACAATACATTAATACTCTTTGTACCCCGTAATTAACGTGGTTATCGATTAATTGAAACTGCGATCGCGCCGGAACGAGCGGGAGCTCCGCGAGTCGCGGGGCGAGTAACGCGGGCACGTTTCACGCCGCGTTTCCGAGCTCATTTTTCTGTTCCACGCGCGTGGGTTCTCGTTCGGCAACGCGGCGTCACGGGGTAGAACAGGGGGTGGAGGGTTGTGGGTGGAGGTGGTCGAAAGCTAGAAATTCTAGCGTTGAAGACGCGGCGACGACAACTCTCCCTCCGGTTGAGGTAAACCCTGAATTTCGCATTTGTACCGCGTTGTCGAGCTTACGACCTTGCAAATAGTTGTCTGTTTATCCACATGAAATTTACGACTCCACGCGAAAATATATTTTCCGTAGGATGTACACGCCGGTACGTAGGTGAATGTGCCCGGCGTACATATGTACGCGGCGCGCTGGTGTACGCGCGCGTATATACAGGAAGAGTTCAACATATCAGTAGTACCTAAGATCCTTTGTAAACTATTAAAATCCGCGGAAACGGCGAGAAATGAATTACCAGCTATGAACCAGCATTAATGAAATTTATTATGGTATACCGTTGCATTGTAATTTATATAGCGCAGTTTATTGCCGGCCGTAAGTACGAGCACAATTGAATACAAAGAGAAAATTATATATATATATATAAAGACTAAATTGCTATCTGGCGTAGTTATGGGTTTTAAGATGAAGATTGCAATAGTATATACCCGTAATCCACGTCTATTAGTATTATGTCATTTTAGGATCAATAGAGATACGCGTGTATCAGTTCTGGATTTATTTGGACTCCGTTAGCCTGGCAATGCATGAGCTACTAGTTATTGGGTAGTTTGGTTTCCTGGTTACCATAATTATCGCCGCTGCAATCGCAATTAGGGATTCTCTTAGGATTATAAGTACTATGATAGAAACTATGTTTGCTGAAATCCGCCTAAATTGGGAATCCCAAGCTATTCGGGTTCCGCTATCGCGTTCGACGGTTTAATTAATCGCCCCCTTTTATTAATCCATCAATTATATTCTTTTAATAACACGGTAGATTTATAGTGGTCGTTTTATATCGCACTTGTGACGTGACCGCGCATTACATTTTGTTATCCTTCTCTCTTTACAGCGTCCTTCTGCGACACGGTTCTCAGTAGCGACCAGACGAAGACAGGAGTGATCACGTCGCCGTCATATCCGAGTCCTTACCCAGCGAGGACGCATTGTACAATCGAGTTCCAAGGACGGGGAAAAGAACGAGTTCAAGTGGTATTCCAGGATTTGCAGTTATATACGCCGGACACGGCGAACGAGTAAGTTTCCTCCACGTTATCTCGTTTTCATTGAATTAGTTTAATCTCACTTAAATTGATGAAGACGTGTAATTCACTTTCATTGTGCAAGGGACCGGGAAGAATATTCATCTATATTATTTTTTATATAAATTTATTTATTTTCTCGATTTTTTTTCTATAGGTCTGGCGCGTAGAAAGCAATGACTTCATTGAATTAGTTTAATCTCACTTAAATTGATGAAGACGTGTAATTCACTTTCATTGAGTAAAGGACCAAGAGAAATATTCATCTATATTATTTTTTATATAAATTTATTTACTTTTTCGATTTTTTTTCTATAGATCTGGCGCGCAGAAAGCAACGACTTCATTGAATTAGTTTAATCTCACTTAAATTGATGAGGACGTGTAATTCACTTTCATTGTGTAAGGGACCGGGAAGAATATTCATCTATATTATTTTTTATATACATTTATTTATTTTCTCGATTTTTTTTTTATAGGTCTGGCGCGTAGAAAGCAACGACTTCATTGAATTAGTTTAATCTCACTTAAATTGATGAAGACGTGTAATTCACTTTCACTGAGTAAAGGACCAAGAGAAATATTCATCTATATTATTTTTTATATAAATTTATTTACTTTTTCGAGTTTTTTTCTATAAGTCTGGCGCGTAGAAAGCAACGACGGGTAATTAGGGTGTCGAGAAACCGTTTGCACAGTAAAGGTTGATAATTTTCATTTGGCTAGTTTAAATAATTGTACGGAGCAGAAATGTCCTTTGAAAATTTTTGCCCGTCGTGACAAAGGAGAATCAAAGTACTGCCATCCAATTTGAATAATTGCCGCGTTGAACTGTATAGATAGTGTTCTTCAAAAATGTTCTTTGAACTCCCCTTTTTCGAATCTCGTTTGTCGCGTAACTCCTAAGAGACTCGACCTCGTAACTCGTGAACAAATACTCATGTCTGCTGCTTGATCAATGCCGACATCCACTACGTACACACACACACGTACGTACGCAGGTATTCTTAAAATCTTCACTTGCCAAACATTGCGCTCACGTTCCGTTCTGCCACTCCCCTAAAAAACATATCTCCCTGGCATTGTGTCTGCGCTGCAGGTAAAATCGTGGAAATAGGAAAGTGGAACGAGCGGGATCGGTTACATTGACCCGTCTAGAATGTCTGGAATAGAGAACAGGCGAATTTGATAGATACGTTCATTGCAAATAAATCTATTGGCGCTCAAAAAAACACCTCAAGTCGTACAGATCGTCGTATTTTGAAAAAACTGTATTAGAGAGATTTCACAGAACATCTCTATATCAGAAAAAATTCAGAGCGATTCAGGAATGTAGGACACCAGTATAATTATTTTATATTCAAGTCCGTCTGTCGTTTTTAGAGCTTTCAAGCCATATGAAAGCGTGCATTAGAGCAAGCTTTGCAGAACGTCGTCGAATTCATCTTTTCTCATTTTTTACAGAAACTAGAAATCCAAAAATAAATCAGAAAAGTTAGGAAGAACACAGATAATGGGAATTCTCCTCTGGCCAGTGCAACGTTTTCTGGGAAAAGGTTTCGACAAAATAAATCGTGGACAATCGTCGGGCCGGAACGTTAATTTGAGCTTTGATAATGGTGAAAAGAAGCGATCGTAGGGCGCGCCCTGTTTCCGTCACGTTTTCATCGTGCCTATCAAAAGGCAGTGTAGAATTTGTCGACCGCGGTTCTAAGCTCCGCTCGACGTGTGCCTTCAAATACAATTTCGAGAGAGTGCATCGAGTGGCGGTGGCCGAATTCCGCCATTAGCGTGCCGACTGATCGACGAGTTCGTTTCGTTGTCCGTGGACGGGGCTCGAGCGTGGAACTGGAATTCTGCTTGTCCTTGTGAAAAGCATGGGAACCGACAGTTGTGATCGATTTCACGAGAGCGCACACGTGAGCCGCGTCTCTAAAGCGTTCCGCGTATATCGCGACAATATACGCGTGCGTGCATGTTTCGTGTCCACGATTTTTCTCGACCACTTAGTTAATTGGCAAAACTCGTCCGCAGGACGCGCGCACCGTCCCCTAATCGGTGATTAGCTAAACTCGGATTTCAGAATACGATATCCTCGATTGCTGTGGCAATAATATATATATATTATGTTTATATACCGTAGAAATATGTATTTGTATGTTATTGCATTTCTAGTTTCACTTAACCAAAATCAATTTGCCATGGGCTAATTCTGTCGTTCGCATTTGTTATTCGGAGGCTATTGTGACCGCGACGTGGCCCCAGGCGTTCCAATATCATTATTACCGATATAGATAAACTGGCCAATTCTCTCTCTGTGTACGATTTCTGATAGGGGGACGCGCAAAACTGTGTTTGCAACTTTAAAGATGATCAATTAATACGTAACGTGGGATAGCTCGGTCGGTTTCATTTATCATTGTTTGATGCGAGTTTTAATTATACGGGAATTCCATTGAAACGTAATTAAAGAATGCAAATACATGGTGTACACCGATCGCGATGCTTGATGCTGATACGGTTTGTTTTAACGATAAATCCGGACTTTTAATTATGCGCTCGGTTTAATATTCCGTCCGGACGCGAAGAAACCGGACCGAACGAGTCCATGGAAACGCGGGGGGCCGCTTAAATTAATTCATTGGTAAAACAGCGCGTGAATTATTAAGCCGTTCTTATGTGAAAGAGACATCGCTGATAATTCACAATGACAGACCCCGAGTCGAAAAAATAATTATGGTTTTGAACCTATTTATCCTACAGAAGGATATGGAAGTCGAAATCATATCTTGAGCATAGGAATATAACAGTAAATTTAACTCTAATTTGAACCTATATCTAATCGTTATGTCCGCTTATAAAGGATATAGATTTAAAATAGAGTTTATCAAATATAATTTAGTCCCTCGAGTCTTACTTCAAGAGTTTAGGAAAAGATCCTGTAGGTTTATGCTAGTATTTATGAAACCTAACATTTGTCCTCAAAAGTCCATTGGCTGGCAACACTTGAAGATAAATATACATACATATGTACTGAAAGGTCCCCATGATACCTACGTTTTTTTGGCTCATATAATCACTTTTACGTTCACCCAATTTATGGCGAAATTACTATTATTTTTCTTTAACAATTTTTGTAAACAAATAACACAAATTTTCGCTTTGTGGCTGTATAAAAAAATTCTATTATATAAATTAGATTGTTTGAAAGCCTTTTTTAAAATTTATAATAGGAAGTATAAGAATAAACAGAATAATTCATTTCAAATGCATATCAGATTCAAATGCGCATAGTTTGTAAAATAATTTTATATAACACGATAAATATTACAGAGGATCCTAAGAAAATTTTATATATCCTTAAACAGGCCTTTAGGTTCCAATCTCTTACTTGGAGAACTATATTATAACTACTTTCGTGAACGAACTGAAGATTCTTAAGGCCTAAAATATAATTTGAGATTTTTTTAGGGACTTATAGGTTCTGATTAGAGTTATATCAAATATTAAGTTCAGAGATAACTCTACTAGTTCTACTTTTTAGATCTAATAGACCTAAACTGGGGTACATTTAGTTTTAGAAGATTCAAATTATAGTTAAATTTTCGACTCGGGACGCCGACGTCCAAATTCGTTATCATCCTTATCGAGATTATACCAGATTCTAGATTCATTTTTCTGACGTGTGACTTAAATATTATACGGCGCGAAATATATCGATATTCCGATGCGTCTCCTCGGGATTCGCACGTCTCGTTCCGACGAAAACAAGAAATAAACATGGGAGTAGAGATATTCAAACGAGGCGGCGGAAAATGTAAAGAAAAATTCAGTGTCTAGATCCGATCGACTTTTCCCACGTTTTCGGAGCTCGGGACGCGTTCACAGGAATTTCACGCAAAGGAGTTGTCCTCTGTAATATATTTCCCGGGGCGTGATTGAAACCGGAAGCCGGGCGACCGACACTTTGTCCGATCATTGGGCAGATTGCGAAACCGAAAAGTCGAAACGGTAAACGGCGTCCGCGAAACAAGCGACCCGTGCGCAGGAGAGACGCTCGCAATCAGAGGGAACGGAGAGATCGGTATTCGCAGAATTCGTGGCTATATAACCCGACGCCCTCCTGACAACAGCTATCGCGATCGGTCATCCTCTCGTTCATTTTCCACGTGCCTGGCCTTAAACGCCGTTTAATTGCCGCTGGCACGTTTCATCGTGCGGTCACTCGAGTAATGTTCCTCTGCTCTCGTAATTGATTCTGTTGAGTTTCGGCGAAAATCAGAGATAATCATGTGTAACAGCAACAGCATCGCCCGCGGTGCGAATACCGCGCGCTGCATATGGTAAATAAGGGAACTTTCACCGGCCGGAACGAAAGAAATTCGTACCTCTGTTAATTCTTCACTATTAAAACCCGAGCGGCGGTAATTATAAATGTTGAACGCGGCAGTTGCGTTACAGAGCCGTTCGTGCGTTACGTTTCTTTGACGGGCACCATATAATATCGCGAGGTTGTGAACGCGACTTACGGGGGAATACTTTGCGCGGAGATACCGCTAATGCAATTTGGCGCACCGTTCGACTGTGGAAAACTTTGGAACGCGATACGAACGCGGCGGCGGTGATTAACGCGATGGAAATTAGGGAGGACGAATTTCCTGCGCGAAGGAAATATTTTTTGTCCGCGTGAATAAGCAGCGAGAAGGGCGGTTTTTGTACGGATTGGATTCGGTGATTCGCGGATGACCCGGTTCGCCATTCATTTTTCGTCTATAATTCATTTATTCTAGCTGGCATGAAGAACACCGGGGCAGTAATTCACTTCGTTTTTATCGTCGCATGAATTATTTATAAACCTGGTTTGCCGTTACATGCCACGTTCCGCTGGACGCGGTAAAGCAGACGGATTCCACCGTGACTTCCCAGTCCGCGAGCTTCACTCTTCGAGCATTGTTCCTAACGATGATTCTTTGATCGACTGAAATTACTTTTTCGTTCTCCGTGTGCATCGGGAGGAAGGAGCATTTAATTAGCAGTCGAAACGCGTCTTGGATTCGCCGGCGACTTAAATCACTATTTAACGAGTACCAGAAGACGTATTAGTCGAAACGCAGCGCGGCGAACTTGACAAACTTTCCGAAGTCGATTTCCACCGAAACAGGAGTTCATAGAAACTAACTGGCTGGCGGTATCGAACGAAATCCGTGTAAGAAATCATTACTTTCCCGATTACGAACTCCGTCCGACTTCCATATCAAAATTAAACTCCCCGTTTCGACGGACTCGCCTAAAATTCGTACAATGAACCCGACCGGGTTTTAATCAAAATTGATATACCATAGAGACCGCGTCCGTTTGATTAAAGTGGGCGCGTATACATTTAAAAAAGTATCTCGAGTGCGTTTGCTTTTATATTAAATTACACGCGAGTCCCGGCGCCGGAGTATGTGCACAGTTGTGGGGGCCGCATTCAAATACAGGCACCAGAGGAGATTCGAATGAATAGAACGGTGGCTAGGCCGCAACCGACATCTGATTTTCCTGGCCGGTTTCCTTCCAATCATCCGAGTGGATTGGTCGAAATTTTCCTGGAGCGTTATACACATTCCAATATTCATGCGCCCCGCCCCCCCCCCCTCGCCCCCCGCACACGCCCCGGCTAGATGCATTCGGTTCGCGCATTCCGCTGCACACGATCGACCGCGCCGCACATAATGTTACCCAAATGCATCGTGTATGCAATAATATTCTTTTATATCGCTCCATTCGCGTGGTCGCTACCCCCCGCTCTCCCCCCCGCGTTCGAAAATTTTACATTTCTGCCGGGCGCGACGAGCCGACGCTAACGTCGACCCGGCGCCGCGCGTTGCCCAGGTGTCAGATCGCGGCCCGTGATAACGAGGAAATAATGCGCCGCACCGACACGGCACGCGTGAAAACATATTTGTTTAAGGAAAAACACGGGCCCGGGGAAATTCGAAGTTACCGTAATAAAACGCTTTCGCTGTTCGCGGTTAAATGGGTGTTGCGAAATGAAAAATCAATGCCCGGACATAAAGTTTTAATTGCCGTCGAGCTTTCGGTTTTTATTTATCATCCCAGCGGCTCGTTTCGCGCGCCCCGCATTACCACGTGCATTCGAAAAGATTTATTTCCTTCCCTGCGCGATCCCCGGAACGTTTCACGAGCTCTGTTCCTTCGGCGACTTAAAAGGGAACTCGCCATTAATTTGAAATCTAACTTTTTCAACGGCGGTGGCTTGAAAGTATGCCCGGCGTCGGGAGTCCAATATTTCTCCGGTCGAAGAAACGAACGACGGGAAAGGGGTGAGAAAGCGGGGGAAAAAGTGAAGCGGGTAAACAGAGGATTTTCCGGGAGGAAAACGAGAGTTACGATTGAGGAACGCGTGAAACCAGGACAGCGTTGCGTGGGTGGCGATGACTGAATGGACGTAAAATTGGACAATAGGCCGGGGCGCGTGGCCATCGTGGGAGAACGCGTCTTGATTTCTCTGTTTCTAACGGGACGTGAAATCAGTGGCGAATGGAAATGCACGGTGTGGTCCCCAAGGTGAGGAGGCCTCCTTTGTCGGCGGGAATGAAAAGTTTTCCCATTGAATATGTTTTAGGCCACGCGCCGCTGACGCGCGTCCGGGGAGAGCCGTGGATAGGTACGAGCCCGAACAAAGAACGAAATACTCGGTTAGGTAGAGAGAGGAAAGGATTTCCTTTCTATTCCTTGCGTACCGCCACACTTCCGGGGTTTAAAATAAGTTCTTATACGTGAAGGTAAATTGAATTGTCGTGGCTTTTGTAGTTCGCTTATCAAGAAGAGAAAAAATGATTCGGAATTTCAAGAGCTGACGTTTCCCTAAACGCACCCTTCCCGAGTCGAAAATTTAACTATAATTTGAATTTTCTAAACCTAAATGTACCCCAGTTTAGATCTATTAGATCTAAAAAGTAGAACTAGTAGAGTTATCTCAGAACCCTTAAATAGGCCTTCAGGTTCCCATCTCTTACTTGGAGAACTAAATTCTAACTACTTTCGTGAACGAACTGAAGGATTTTAAGGCCTAAAATATAATTTGAGATTTTTGTAAGGATTTATAGGTTCTGATTAGAGTTATATCAAATATTAAAAACCTTCAGTTCGTTCACGAAAGTAGTTAGAATTTAGTTCTCCAAGTAAGTGATGGGAACCTGAAGGCCTATTTAAGCGTTTATAAGATTTTTTTAGGATCTTCTGAAATATTTATTGTTATATAAAANGGGAGAACGCGTCTTGATTTCTCTGTTTCTAACGGGACGTGAAATCAGTGGCGAATGGAAATGCACGGTGTGGTCCCCAAGGTGAGGAGGCCTCCTTTGTCGGCGGGAATGAAAAGTTTTCCCATTGAATATGTTTTAGGCCACGCGCCGCTGACGCGCGTCCGGGGAGAGCCGTGGATAGGTACGAGCCCGAACAAAGAACGAAATACTCGGTTAGGTAGAGAGAGGAAAGGATTTCCTTTCTATTCCTTGCGTACCGCCACACTTCCGGGGTTTAAAATAAGTTCTTATACGTGAAGGTAAATTGAATTGTCGTGGCTTTTGTAGTTCGCTTATCAAGAAGAGAAAAAATGATTCGGAATTTCAAGAGCTGACGTTTCCCCAAACGCACCCTTCCCGAGTCGAAAATTTAACTATAATTTGAATTTTCTAAACCTAAATGTACCCCAGTTTAGATCTATTAGATCTAAAAAGTAGAACTAGTAGAGTTATCTCAGAACCCTTAAATAGGCCTTCAGGTTCCCATCTCTTACTTGGAGAACTAAATTCTAACTACTTTCGTGAACGAACTGAAGGATTTTAAGGCCTAAAATATAATTTGAGATTTTTGTAAGGATTTATAGGTTCTGATTAGAGTTATATCAAATATTAAAAACCTTCAGTTCGTTCACGAAAGTAGTTAGAATTTAGTTCTCCAAGTAAGTGATGGGAACCTGAAGGCCTATTTAAGCGTTTATAAGATTTTTTTAGGATCTTCTGAAATATTTATTGTTATATAAAATTATTTTACAAACTGCGTATTTGAATCTAATATGCATTTGAAATGAATTATTCTGTTTATTCTTATACTTTCTATTATAAATTTTAAAAAAGGCTTTCAAACAACCTAATTTATATTATAGAATTTTTTTTATACAGTAACAAAGCGAAAGTTTGTGTTATTCGTTTAGAAAAATTGTTAAAGAAAAANGCTTTTGTAGTTCGCTTATCAAGAAGAGAAAAAATGATTCGGAATTTCAAGAGCTGACGTTTCCCTAAACGCACCCTTCCCGAGTCGAAAATTTAACTATAATTTGAATTTTCTAAACCTAAATGTACCCCAGTTTAGATCTATTAGATCTAAAAAGTAGAACTAGTAGAGTTATCTCAGAACCCTTAAATAGGCCTTCAGGTTCCCATCTCTTACTTGGAGAACTAAATTCTAACTACTTTCGTGAACGAACTGAAGGATTTTAAGGCCTAAAATATAATTTGAGATTTTTGTAAGGATTTATAGGTTCTGATTAGAGTTATATCAAATATTAAAAACCTTCAGTTCGTTCACGAAAGTAGTTAGAATTTAGTTCTCCAAGTAAGAGATGGGAACCTGAAGGCCTATTTAAGGGTTTATAAGATTTTTTTAGGATCTTCTGAAATATTTATTGTTATATAAAATTATTTTACAAACTATGCGTATTTGAATCTAATATGCATCTGAAATGAATTATTCTGTTTATTCTTATACTTCCTATTATAAATTTTAAAAAAGGCTTTCAAACAATCTAATTTATATAATAGAATTTTTTTATACAGCAACAAAGCGAAAGTTTGTGTTATTCGTTTAGAAAAATTGTTAAAGAAAAATAATAATAATTTCGCCATAAATTGGGTGAACGTAAAAGAGATTCTTGATCTACAATATGAGCCAATGAACAAAAAAACGTAGGTATCATGAGGTCTTCTCAGTCCATATGTCCTCAAGTGTTGCCAGCTGATGGACTT
Source organism: Ceratina japonica (assembly GCA_019453355.1). Taxonomy (NCBI): domain Eukaryota; kingdom Metazoa; phylum Arthropoda; class Insecta; order Hymenoptera; family Apidae; genus Ceratina; species Ceratina japonica. The sequence goes on from SMSR01000322.1 coordinate 12,193, forward strand.
TTGAGGACAAATGTTAGGTTTGATAAATACTAGTATAAACCTACAGGATCTTTTCCTAAACACTTGAAGTAGGACTTGAGGGACTAAATTATATTTGATAAACTCTATTTTAGATCTATATCCTTTATAAGCGGACATAACGACTAGATATAGGCCGGTATTCATAGTCGTTACTTATTCTTGAGATCGACTTAAGAATTTGCTATCACTGTCTATCCCATATTTCCCGTCCTTGTCTCGTACAGGAAACACGGACTTAAGCAAATGCTTAAGGCGACCTTAAAAATAAGTAATGACTATGAATACCGGCCATAGGTTCAAATTACAGTTAAACTTACTCTTATATTCGTATGCTCAAGATATGATTTCGACCTCCATATCCTTCTGTAGGATAAATCGGTTCAAAACCATAATTACTTTTTCGACTCGGGTTTTTAGCGCTATAATAAATTCGCCGGCGTTCCCTGAAAGAAATTATGGATCTTCTGTATCGCCGTTTTTCCCCTCCCCGGCGTTACGCAACATTCGTACTCATTACAGTCGGTTCAGCGACTCGGACGACGCGTGAAAATTTAGTGACTTCTCGGCGTGGACTTAAATCCGCTCGTTTCATCGCGCGTCCATCCGACCGTCCCGTCGTAACAAAGTCGCCGATTGTCCGACCGGTGTATTAATCCCGACAACGTGATTTTCCGAGGAACATTGTCCCGGCATTATTATTATTCATGGGAACATTGGAAATCCGATCAGCGATCGGTCCCGCGCGCGCGCGCGCGGGGGGTTTGAAGAAATCGTTTAGAAATGAAGAACACGGGTTGCGCGCGGTTATGAGATATTGTTATTAGGTAATTGGATATAATTAGTTAGTCCGATTAGGTTTGTTTAATTAAACGGCATCCTGTGTGATTGTGTACAATCGCGGGGATAAATCGAACTAGAATATCCGTTTGTTTGCATCGCGTTTGCGTTGAGAGTCAGCCCCCGGAGCGGTGCGCGCAATTTACGATGGGCCCTGGTATTTATGCGAATCGGGCGGTTGGCGCGGGTGGCGGGGGCGTGGTGTGAAACTCGGCATTGGCAATGCATATGAAAAAGATCGATCGGACAACGCCACCGGCCTGTTTCGGCAACGTATCGAAAAGCAATTTGTATACGGCGTTCTCCCCGGCGTAGTACTTTAAAATATTACACCGGTTCGGCTCTTGTTCCGACATCCGCGTAAAGCCGGGCGCACGGATCTGTGGATACATTTCTGTTCTGGAAATCGAGGGCTCCGCCGGGCGTGCAAGCGAAACCGCATCTATCCCTGCCATAAAAAAGATCGGAGTTTATTAATCAAACGGTCGTTACCTCCTCGGGGTTTCCGCGAGGCCGTTGATGTGAACCGATTGCGTTACAGCGCGCGGTATCGTTCATCATTCTCATTGTTATTCGGAACGGAATCGGAGCTTTTCTTCATCCGGATAAATATAGAATTCTCGCTTGTCGGCATTACGTAGAACGTGTGTGTGTGTGCGTTTAGGACGGTCGTACATGGTCCTAATTTTGGGGATCCTGCCGCAGGTCCTAAAACCTAAAATCCATTACCGATCAGATCTGTTCGAATCCGATGTACACCAGTTTACAGCGTACAGGCTTGAGCGTGCGCGGGCTCGGTCGAATTAAATTTACGAGCTCCCTCGGCCTGTGCTAGATTCGAGGATCGCAATTTTTATTCGTAGACGTTGCGAAACGACGAGCGCTGTTTACATTGTCACGATTTTTTTCTTTGATATAATTTCAGATGCGACGACGTGGACTCCGTGGTGGCGTACGTGTACATAGACAGAAAGAAGGAGAAAATAGATTCATTTTGCGGCGGGAAACCGCTGCGGCCTATCATGAGCAACGGACCGCGACTCGCCTTGGAATTTAATGGCGTCACGTCGTCCCGCGACACCCGCGGCTTCAAAGCTGTGTATTCTTTCATAGAGAGTGAGTAAAACGATCTCCTACCTCGTTTCATTGTCATATAAAAACCCCGGCGCTGATTATTAACCCCGTTCTCGGGCCTCATTTTTCTCGGCGGCGGCGGCGGCGGATCAAAATATTTGCCGCGCCGAGTAATCATCGTTTCAACCTCGGCGAGTGAGAAATGTTAATGACGACAACGAAAATGAATAATAATAGAGCGAAAATGCCTTAATCCGCGAATTTATAGTCTCGATTATGAACGCTAAATAAGTTAACGTTACTGAATAGAATCGCACGCGCGGAAAGGATTAACCCGGTTTCAATGCTGCCCGATTATTTAATAATAAAACTTATTCACGTCGAAATTCCCACTCGCGGCCCGCTGAAATTTTAATGTACTAAAATCGTGTTTTTCGTGCGGGTGCCGCGCCAACAGCGTTCGTTTGATGGAACGTATTTTATAAATAATGAAACGCAGATGGTATTAAATTCGATTGAAACACCGCGCGCGGCGCTGCCTTTGAACCGGGGGATCATAAGTGAATGTCATTGATCGCCGGCGAGACAATTAAGGAGGGCTTCATCGCGAGGAGTGCTCCGTGTTTTGACGCGTTTAATTTCCTGAAATCTTAATTGAGAGTTATAGAGTAGCGAAAACTGAGTCACAATCAATACGAGGCCTTCGTTTAAGACGGTTGACAGCGCGAGGGACGACGGACGCGGCGTTTTCAGTCTCTAATAATTTTCTGCGGGGCCCGCGACTGATTTCCAATTTAGAAAATGTATTGGTAATTAAAAAAATCTATTACCACGGGTTTTAGTCCTGTTTCATATAAATCTGTCTGCGTATCGGGAAACAATAGATTCCGCTTTTCAATTATGTAGAAGTAGAATCCGTATGAAATATGTAAAACCCGATCGTAGGGGAATCGATAAAACTACGACGTACAGGTATGGAGCGGACATGTATATAGCGGGCGCCGGGAACATAAAATCACTTAACAACTGAACAGAGTTGTACTTCTGTCGGCCATATTTCTACGAAAGAGATTAGACTACTGCATTCGATTACGACTTCGTAAATGGCACGAAATTTCACATTTTATTCCCCCCCCCCCGCCTCCGCCCCCCTTAATATCTGTTCACCCCTTCTTCCATTCGCTTCGTCCCATCGCTCTTTATATTTCTGTTTCCCCTTTCCATTTCCATTCATTCTCGTCCACCATAAGGAACGAACGGAATTGTTCATCATTTTACTTTACTCACCTGTCCCGAATTTTTTTCCCACCGTCATTACTCTGTCCGGCGCATCCTCTCCTCTCTCTCTCTCTCGTTCTCTCGGCGCCATACGTTATCTCCGGCCGCTTGTATTTCTTCTTCTTACCCTCGTATAGTTCCCCCCTTTCGCTCCATCTGGCCCGGCCCTCCGACTAGTCGAGTAAATTCAGATATCGTCAGTACCATAAATCGGTTCGATGTGCCCCCGGTAAAGTTAGACGATACGCATCATTGAGAATAAGTTATTGGCACGGTTCGGTATTCGGGACGTATCATCGTCGCCATGACGTACGGTCTTATATGCAGCGCGTCGCGCGGCTGTCCTTTCTGCCGTGTGTGCCTATGCCCCGTCAAAATTTCAATTTCCGTTGAGCATTCTATCGTGATGGCAATGTGTCTCTCTTCGTGCTGCCGTTCATCATCCCATAGCCCGGGCTCAGATTGCGCGCACCGTACTACACCCCCCGGAATGCCCGGGGGCCGGCAGAACAAATGGATCGCGAAGTGTGTTTGTCTTTCGCTACCCGGGTCAAGATTTTAGCCAGGTAACGCCCACGCCGGGACTCAAAACTGAATCGCGTGTCGCGCGACGCGGAGGTTATTATTACTATTGGCAACCCGCTTAAAAATTGTAACAATGGCCAATATTTTGGCAGAATATAAGCCAATCGCATGGCCAATATATATGCCACATTCATTTATTTTATTTCATTAATATATTCCATTACAAAAGATCGCAGAAAATTAAAAATACATCGAGCAATAAAACAAGTGTTTATGATATTTTGATAATGAAACTTTTGCATAATTCTTTATATGAATTTTTTAATTATTTGTATTAATTGAATAGCCACTGGCTCATCGTTTTAAATACACAAGTAGGAAACATCACGGAACATATGTACATCGACTGTTTTGGACGAGAGAATTAGGGTTAATCCTAGGAATTATCAGTTCTTATTCAGAATTAACAACAGCTTCAATTTTGTATTAAATACAATCATTTATATTTTTATTTCATTAATACGTTGTTCCATTGCAAAAGATTGCAGAAAATTAAAAATACATCGAGCAATAAAATAAGTATTTATGATAGTTTGATACTAAAACTTTTGCATATATTGTTATATTCCCGCGTAAAAATTGTAACAATGACCAATATTTTGGCAAAATATAAGCCAATCGCATGGCCAATATATATGCCACATATTGGACACATTCCGCTAGAGCACATTTAGCAAAATGTTGGAAAGTAACACAGCAACATTTTGCCAATACGCTTACAAAATAATTGAAATACATGTCGCCAATATTTTGGCAACACTTTTGATTTTTTTTTAATTATTACACTATGTTTTAACTATTTGTAATTTAATAATAATTTAATAATAATAATAGAAATATTTGTTATATAATAGAATGTGTAAATACAATAGAAAAAAACAGAATAATATCATTGTATAATTATAATAAACTTGTAAACTACATAAAAAGTTGTATTTATTATTATAATTAGTTAAAACATAGTATAATAATTAAAAAAAAATCAAAGTTTTGTCAAAATATTGGCGACATGTATTTTAATCATTTTGTAAATGTATTGGCAAGATGTTGTTGGGTTACTTTCTAACATTTTGCTAAATGTGCTCTAGCGGAATGTGTTCAATATATTGCTAATACATGACATATATATTGGCTATGCAATTGGCTTATATTTTGCCAAAATATTGGTCATTGTTACAATTTTTACGCGGGAATATAACAATATAACCCGTGTCGTCTGCTCGGTGATACGTCAATATAGCTGCCAACGACGGGGCAAATTAGTATTTTGAAGTTTGAATTTTAATTCATTTCAAAGTAATCATGAAAGTACGAATGGCAGAAATCTGCAGATTTGCTAAATGCTCCGTATCAAGTCGAAATTATGTTGAAGGAGAAAAAGTGCTCAACTCCAAACTCATACTGGTTTGTAGGAAGTGTCCGATAATTTCCGAAATCGTTAAAATCGTCGCTTATTGCTTACAAACGTCGGACTTGAAAGGCACACCACACCAGATCAATGGTGAGATTAGTGCTAGTGGTACGATTAAAAGTTTTAAATGTTACTGCAAAGCCGGATTGAGCGAAAAATGTAAACATGTGCTGGCTGTATTATTATATTATATAATTTTTTGGAAATTTGAAAGCCCTTTCCCATGCGTTTACGTCGATCAAGTTCTTCTTCTTTGTCAAAAAAATTTTTTATTTTTACATTACTATCACCAATTTTGGGGACCTTGGGAAAACGGAGTGTCGGGTGCGTTTTTGCATAACTTTTACAACCAACAACACAACGACACACCTTACTTTTGGTTTTATGGGATGAAAATTGCATTCCGGTATTATCACCTATCCTATCATCTTGTTCCATTTTGTATTTATTTAATATTTTGAATAAAAACAATCTCAATTATTTTCAAATCTTATATATTTGCCCCATCGTTGGCAGCCATATTGATGACGTATCACCGAGCAGACGACACGGGTTATATTGCCAATTGTTATTATTATTATTATTGTCGCTAATATCTTCCAGGACGATCGATGACAATGAACGATTGTTAAAGGGGAGACTTGTGGGAGTTTCGATATGTTTCGATACATTCCAGCGAGTACTTTGATATCCAATTGACTGAAAGTCATCGACGGTATCGGTATCGATCCGCTCGCTAACAATAGGCAAGACGGGAGGGCTGAATTTAGCGGGAGATCGGGGAAAGCCGGGCGGGATTAGGGTACGGTTTACAACTTCGACGTATCGCGAATATTCCACCCCGCCGCGGAAGCGTTTTGATACCGAAAGTTTCCTCCCCGCATGCGGGAAAGCATTCAAAGATTGCGGTGTTTAGAAGCCGGGCGGGCGGGCGAGGGGAGAGCTGCGAACGAGTTCGGACGGAAATTGAGAGCGGGAGGCGCGATACGCTTGCCTCGCGTTTGTTGTAAATCGCTTCTATTCATGTCGACTATTTTCTACAAGTGATAACGCGGGAAACGTACAGCGGCACGGTGAAAAAAAAGGAGGAATGTTTAATTTAGAACTTGCGAGGCGAAAGAGTTGTAAAATTTTTAATATAGAAACGTACCGGGGAAAGGATGGAGGAAATGAACGATTTCGTTTATGAAACGACTGTCCTATTTTTTTTATTTATATCCCTTATACTTTGTTACGTTGCACACTTTTATGCTTGAACATTCGTCTTCTCGCTCGATCGAAAATTTATCCGAACACGCTTTATTTCACGGGGATGGGACGCCCCCACGCCGGAAACTTACACGCTCACATCTGCATGATAGTTAGAAAGTTTGAAGAAAACGGTTCTACTTTTCCAATTGCCGCCGGAGCCGGGATATCGGGCGCAATTGTGAAACACTTACTTGGATATTTAAAGTTTCTCCATTTGCCCGGAGAAACGTTCGACATTTAATAAAACGAAAGCAAATTCAACATCCGAGATTCCCGGGGAAGGATATTAATCGACAAATATATATATTGAGCACTCGCTCTTAAAAAAGAGAGAATCCAGTTATTAATTCCAAAGCGATTTTCAAATATTTTAAAATAATTGTATAAAATATTAGTTGATGGAGTATAAAGACTTTTATTTTCAATTCCGTTGATATCTAGTGACAACACGATTGCTCGATGGCCACTCGGCGTTCTTTTAAAAATAAAAAGGTCGAGAATAAAAGACGGGTTGGATTGAGGGTCGGCGAAGTGCCGGGGAAGCAGGGACGATGGAGCCGAGACAAAGAAGGATTTATACGATACGTCAAGTAGCTACATGTATTAGATATCAAGTTTGTGTTAATTTCGAGAGACAAGTTTGCCGTGTTAGCACTGGGTGCCACTGTCTGTCGCTTGTGTACGAAGCGGCGCATTGTTCGGCAAGTTCCATGAAATAGACGAGGCTCCTATTATTGCGTAATTGAAACACGAACAAACGGATTTCGAGCCCCATTCATAACGGGGCAAAAAGGAGGATCTGCGGCGCCGAAGTTCTTCGTTTCAGCTCAAGTCAACTCCGCGGAGAAACGATAGACACGCTAACGATAAAAAGTTTCACTTTAATTGCTATGGTACGATATCTTCTTCAGCGAAACTTCAAAGCGCCTGGATATCGCAGATGAAAAAGTTCTTGTCGCGCGAGCAGAGAACCGTTCCTAATAGGATTTTCAGCTACTTGCCCCGCGCAGCCCGTACTTGAATTAGGGTTAATCCCAGGAATCATCAGTCCTTATTTGGAATTAACAACAGCTTTAATTTTACACTAAATAGAATCATTTATTTTATTTCATTAATATGTCGTTCTATTGCAAAGGATACCAACAAATTAAAAATGCATCAAGCAATAAAATAAGTGTTTATGATATTTTGATACTAAAACTTTCACATAATTCTTTATATGAATTTAATTCAAGTAATGAATTTAATTCAATTAATTTGTATTGATTGAATAGCCACTGACTCATCGCTTTAAATATACAAGTAGGAAACATCACGAAACATATGTACATTGACTGTTTTGGACGAGAGAATTAGGGTTAATCCTAGGAATTATCAGTCCTTATTTAGAATGAACAACAGCTTCAATTTTGTATTAAATATAATCATTTATATTTTTATTTCATTAATACGTTGTTCCATTGCAAAAGATTGCAGAAAATTAAAAATACATCGAGCAATAAAATAAGTATTTATGATAGTTTGATAATGAAACTTTTGCATAATTCTTTATATGAATTTAATTATTTTTATTGATTGAATAGCCACTGGCTCATCGTTTTAAATACACAAATAGGAAACATCACGAGACATATGTACATTGACTGTTTTGGACGAGAGAATTAGGGTTAATCCCAGGAATTATCAGACCTTATTTAAAATTAACAGCTTTAATTATACACTAAATATAATCATTTATTTTATTTCATTAATATATTCCATTGCAAAAATTACAGAGAAATTAAAAATACATCAAGCAAGAAAACAAGAATTTCTAATATTTTGATACTAAAACTTTTACATAATTCTTTATACGAATTCTTTAATTATTTGTATTGATTAAATAGCCACTGGCTCTTTGTTTTAAATACACAAGTAGGACTATGTATAACATCGCGGAACATATGTACATCGGCTGTTCCGGGCGAGAGAGTTTTTGCACCTGTGGCATAAATTTGCCAAAAATAACTGTCTCGAAAATTCGCAGTGGCCCGGTCCAAAAAGTGGCTTTTTGACGAATCAATCTTTCAAACGAGCACACCGGTTCGTATATGCGGAGCTCGTGTTTCGGTAAATTGATACCGGGCAAGCCGGCGAATTTCCGTTAGCCGGAAATCTGGCTGGCCCATGAATTTTTGCAACAACGAACCAAATTGTCCTGCGACCCTATAAAAATGTTTTTTCTTCGTCCGGGTGCCCCGCGCGCGAAGCCCCGAAAGTGTTGCTAGCAATCCGAAGCTGCGCGAACGGAAAACATTTTTCCGCTCTCTCTATTAAAAGGGGAAAGTACATAGATGGAGTTTACACGGGCGGCGCGCGTAAACATCAAATAGTTTCGAAATAACGCGGAAAGATACGGCGACTGTAATTGATCTTCGTTTTCGTTTGCACACAGCAAGAAACGTCACGTCCAGATCACGTCTTCTCGAAACGACTTTTGTAAAACGAGCTTCACAGAAAAAATTAGATCGCTCCGATTTTATTCGGGGCGTCGGGATTATGCAAAGCGGAGCGGCGGAGGACAACAGCTCGCGCAGTTTGTTTTACTGTCAGCTTTATGACGGGCGAAGACATTTATTATCGTCCGATCGAAGCCGGGATCGAAGCGCGTATAAAGGGACCGCGCTATATACATACGCGTCCAGCATTTCATCCGAAAATGATCCTCGAACGCAAATCATCCCCCATAAACGTTCCCGCGCGCGCCGGCTCGTCGGGCGGTAAAAATCGTGCCACGCCGCGTTTTTCTCTGTTCCTCGTCAAACGCGAAACTTCGTTTTCGGCTATCTGATCGCCCGTAGATTCCGCATTCCCCCTCGACGGCGGCGCGGCGTCGTCGCGCGTCGTGTCGGTGCAGCGGGATGACTCATTTTCGCCGGTTCACACCCGTCGAATCCCCGAACAGGGAGACGGAGCAACGAGCGCAACGACGCCGGCGACGACGGGAAAGTCGGCGACGGTCGCCGGGGCGAAATCGACGCGAAACTTTCGGGATTCGTTGAAACGAGTTAGATGGAATCGATAGTAACGGCACGTAGGGAGAATGGATGCCGGACGACATATTCTTCGCGACGTTTTTCGAAAAACTCCCGGGGAGAAAGAGAGGGAGGGGTAGAAGGAGGGGTAGAGAAAGGGAGCGTTGACGGATTTACGAACCACCCTGTTCCCGGACTACGCCAGGAGTTTCGAAAACAACGAAATCCTGACGGTCGTGTCGCGGTGTGACTCGATACACGCACGCTTATCGATCCTCGAGCACGTACAGGGTGTCCTACAAAGTCCAATCGAACTTCGAGAGCGCATTTACCAAAATAAGAAGACGCACACGTTTCGTTGAAACTTTCCTAATACCCGTTTAATTGATAATGTTTCGGAATCATTTTTACCGAAACTTATTTGTTGTTCGGCCTCGATTTCGCGCGACACCGGGGACGCGAGTGTGTTTGCGCCCGGGAACACGCGCGGGCCACATCAGATGCTCAAAACTTGCACCCATATCCGCAGCTACGTTCCGATGTNTGTTTTCGTTTGCACACAGCAAGAAACGTCACGTCCAGATCACGTCTTCTCGAAACGACTTTTGCAAAACGAGCTTCACAGAAAAAATTAGATCGCTCCGATTTTATTCGGGGCGTCGGGATTATGCAAAGCGGCGCGGCGGAGGACAACAGCTCGCGCAGTTTGTTTTACTGTCAGCTTTATGACGGGCGAAGACATTTATTATCGTCCGATCGAAGCCGGGATCGAAGCGCGTATAAAGGGACCGCGCTATATACATACGCGTCCAGCATTTCATCCGAAAATGATCCTCGAACGCAAATCATCCCCCATAAACGTTCCCGCGCGCGCCGGCTCGTCGGGCGGTAAAAATCGTGCCACGCCGCGTTTTTCTCTGTTCCTCGTCAAACGCGAAACTTCGTTTTCGGCTATCTGATCGCCCGTAGATTCCGCATTCCCCCTCGACGGCGGCGCGGCGTCGTCGCGCGTCGTGTCGGTGCAGCGGGATGACTCATTTTCGCCGGTTCACACCCGTCGAATCCCCGAACAGGGAGACGGAGCAACGAGCGCAACGACGCCGGCGACGACGGGAAAGTCGGCGACGGTCGCCGGGGCGAAATCGACGCGAAACTTTCGGGATTCGTTGAAACGAGTTAGATGGAATCGATAGTAACGGCACGTAGGGAGAATGGATGCCGGACGACATATTCTTCGCGACGTTTTTCGAAAAACTCCCGGGGAGAAAGAGAGGGAGGGGTAGAAGGAGGGGTAGAGAAAGGGAGCGTTGACGGATTTACGAACCACCCTGTTCCCGGACTACGCCAGGAGTTTCGAAAACAACGAAATCCTGACGGTCGTGTCGCGGTGTGACTCGATACACGCACGCTTATCGATCCTCGAGCACGTACAGGGTGTCCTACAAAGTCCAATCGAACTTCGAGAGCGCATTTACCAAAATAAGAAGACGCACACGTTTCGTTGAAACTTTCCTAATACCCGTTTAATTGATAATGTTTCGGAATCATTTTTACCGAAACTTATTTGTTGTTCGGCCTCGATTTCGCGCGACACCGGGGACGCGAGTGTGTTTGCGCCCGGGAACACGCGCGGGCCACATCAGATGCTCAAAACTTGCACCCATATCCGCAGCTACGTTCCGATGTAACCCGGCGCATTTCGCTTTTAAACTTCGCCGGAGTTC
>SMSR01000331.1:8417-27616 GCA_019453355.1 Ceratina japonica
GAAAATAAGATCTTTGTTTACAATAATCAGATTACGTATAATAATTCGAATATAATAAATCTTAAAATTACAAAGTTTTTTTATAACGAACTTATTTCTGGCAATTATACAAAGATCTTTTATGTCCTTTAGAGAGAATGAGAAATTCGCTCTACGTTAGAACTTATTAAGCTCGTCCAATCTTAAGAAGAAAGTGCGAGAAAACGTTTAAGAAATTTCCTTAGTAACAAATCAAACATCCTGAGTACTGTCCGCACTCCACGTCCTAATGGACGTCAAACATCTTGAAAGGAGAATCAACGGGAGGAGAGCATCTGAGTTGGTTCTCGTTAATATGACCACGTACCTCGAGCGTTATTCGTCCCCCGACGAAATGGCATCGGTAAACAAACGGAACGATTTAATACCAGTCGGCAAACGAAATTACGATTCGAATACGGCGGATGCGAAGACGACGACGCGACGACGTCGCGGAAGCTGACGCCCACTCCGGTAGCGCTGTTAAATCCGCATTATGCACAGCCGTGTCTCGGTTCGTCTCGCGAGTAACTTTCGCGCCGCCCGCGCTTATCTTTTACGCAACGGGAAAACGCGTCTCCGAGACATTCAGCACTCCGCCCGGCTTGAATGTTTAATTCAGACGATTGTAAAGCCGCGAGCGCGCTCCAGCACCTGCCGACCGCTTATAATTTACAAACATTGCCCCACTGAAATTGAAGTGTGCGTGCGTCACCCATCGTCGGTTTACGTTTTACACGTCCTAGAAATTCTATATGCCCCCGACCTCCATTTCTTTAACTGAATCCTCCGACGAATGGAATCCGTTTATTTGGATTCTATTGTCTTGAACAGTTTCCAAGGTATCTTCCTAGATTTGTACGATGCGCGAACCTATGTGAGAAAGCACACAGAGCTCGGGGGAATCTTAAGAAGTGCAACTTCGAACGGTGGATAGAATGTTCTAACCAAAAAAGAAGGGCGGTTGTGATGTACGATGCTGATATATGTACGTACACTGTTTATATGTTGATTATAACGAGATAGCGGGTAGTGAATCGCGTGGATCGATGGAAGTAATTTGGTAAAGTAGTTCAGGTACCCATAAGAGTGATACGTGAGGCAATGTACTTAGAGATGCAAATGGTCGGTGATGTTTTTCTGTTACGCATCAGAAGCTTGCACTTACCTTTGGCTAGTATCTATGCATTGGTTGATTTTAATGCTCGTAGTTTACTATACCTCACCAACGTGAATTGAATCATGGACAGCAGAGCGTATAAAACAGTAATAGCGAAGGAATAGCGAACCCTTAATTTACTAAGTTTACTTACGGATTTTATTGCTAATGAGCCAACTAAGCAGGAAGTTGCAGTTGATACTTATTTCGAGGACTTTTAGTTCATCGACTATTTCAGGCGAGCGTTGCTTACGTTAGTCGTATAGAAGGTTACGTAACAAACGCAGCCAGCCGTAGTAAGCTACAAAAGTACAAAGGAGCAACAAGTATCGAATCCCAAAGTGACGATCGCACAAAGGAATTTCACTTTCAGAATCCGCTTGGTCTATTCAGGATTCGCGAATAGTCTTAATCGAAAGTTTCGATAAATGTGTTCATATCAACTTCAATGAAATGGCTCTGGCCCGAGATACACATAAACGAAGTTCGATTGTCGCATGGTACTAATTATAAGAACGACGCGTACTATATTGTCTATAAAAATGAAGAGACGTGGTAGAATAAAAATTACTACAGTGGTCATTTTTATTCTGCAAACTAGAACAGTATAGTATATAAATCGACATTTCTTTTATCACTTGGACATTGCAACGTTTAATACACTCATATTTTATGTTCTACAGATACAATGTTTTTATACATAAATAAAATCCGCAGTCAAATAATTACCTACAGTCTAAACTTTCGGACCAGTATTAAAATCAGATAATTATACCGAAATTAGCGCCCACCTGTGTCATCTGAACATTCTCCCATTCGTGTTTCGGGCGACTCGGTGCCGCTGCGCTCTGGATGAATGTAGGAGACCGGCGCGTATAACGCGCTTGCTGAATACGCCTTTGTGCGCACAGGACACGTGCACATAATCGTGGTGCCCCTTGCAAAACGCAATTTGCAGCCACGGATACGTGCTAAAATCGTGGCGGCCGTCAAATAGATGTCCCTAAAGCGCCAGATTGCGCATCGGTGCGGTAGACCGGCTACGGTCACCGGCTCGATAGTTGACCAAGACCGAGCCAAGGAACAGTATACCGGTAGCTTGTTATACCCACCGCCAAGGGGGTGTTCATGGATGAACAACGTCTCTGCAGACGATACGCGTCACGTTGCCGGTTACGGCCCGAGCAGGCGGCTGACTGGTGCATAAATCACGTGGATTAGCCGGGTAAAAGTACCTACGGCCACGGACAGAAAGTATACGACGCGAGTCGCATGATTTATACCGGGCACGTGACTATCGGCGACCCTCGATCCCGTGGGACTTGGATCGGTGTTAGTGATGGAATTATTGGCGATTGTGAGGATGAATGGTGACGGAGGGTGAAAAATGGACTGATCGAAGGGATTTGAGTCTTTGCTGATTGAACTGTAATAGTTAGGTATTATTAGAGGGCTCAAAGGACAGTGTTTAAACAGATTCGGAAAGAAGAAATCGAATAACTTGGTGCATCCAAAGCACTAAATGTAGTTCATTAATTAATGTACAATAGGCAAGCGTATGCATTATATTATTCTATATATATTAGGGTCTCAACGGTTTTTATCTTCAATAGACAAGGAATATTATAGAAGTGTAAATGCACCTGCCAGAAACTAAATGAGAAATGAACTTTAACTCCTTTTACTATAGTACACTGTTCTCTGTAAGAAGAAAAGAATTGTCATATCTCATCTCCGTTACCGATACGGATGATCGTCGAAGCAATCGTTCCACAACAGTGGTAGTATTGTCTTAATGGTCTAAAATTGATTATAACCTGAAAAGCTAGCGAGACTCAGGGGTGGACACAGGGGCCTGTAACGCTGAGGCATCATCTTCCGGCTCGGGGGATATCGAACGATATGAACGATATTGTTCTTACATCCGGCCGGGGAAGATGGCAAAGGATTATGAGTCTTTCAATACAGACTGGTCATTGTTACAAGCAAGATCGTTAACTTCATAATGACACAATTGATAAGGAGGTCGGTTCGTGTCCCGTGAGCGCACGGGTCACTGCCCTGCCAAGGAGCACGTTCTATTACGGTTCAGTGGTTCTCACGTGCCAGGTTTCTTTCGTCTCTGTTATCGGCACCAAGTTTTCGTTCTTGTTCTGTACGTGTGATTACCGTGTAGAACCAAACCACTCGAAGATGCAACGAATAACCATTGAAAATCGAGAAAACTTCAAGCTTACTCGTTAGATGTGCCTTGATGATGTTGTTAATTATTCCACTTTTCTCTCAATATGCAAGATGTAATTTGGATATATACCAATTTTTATCATAATACAGATATTTTGGTTCGTATGTGGCTTTTGATATTTCACGTTTTCATACATTATAGCTATCCTTTACGTTTTCTGCGCATTCAATTTTCGTTTGAGTGCTTAAAATCTATAGTTTACTTATTACAATTTGTTCTTGATTTCTGCCCATTTTTTTATATATTACCTTACAGTCGCGATTATTTAAAAATATCCATTTGATGTATCGTTACATCGTTTCTGATAAATGGCAGTGTTNATGCACCTGCCAGAAACTAAATGAGAAATGAACTTTAACTCCTTTTACTATAGTACACTGTTCTCTGTAAGAAGAAAAGAATTGTCATATCTCATCTCCGTTACCGATACGGATGATCGTCGAAGCAATCGTTCCACAACAGTGGTAGTATTGTCTTAATGGTCTAAAATTGATTATAACCTGAAAAGCTAGCGAGACTCAGGGGTGGACACAGGGGCCTGTAACGCTGAGGCATCATCTTCCGGCTCGGGGGATATCGAACGATATGAACGATATTGTTCTTACATCCGGCCGGGGAAGATGGCAAAGGATTATGAGTCTTTCAATACAGACTGGTCATTGTTACAAGCAAGATCGTTAACTTCATAATGACACAATTGATAAGGAGGTCGGTTCGTGTCCCGTGAGCGCACGGGTCACTGCCCTGCCAAGGAGCACGTTCTATTACGGTTCAGTGGTTCTCACGTGCCAGGTTTCTTTCGTCTCTGTTATCGGCACCAAGTTTTCGTTCTTGTTCTGTACGTGTGATTACCGTGTAGAACCAAACCACTCGAAGATGCAACGAATAACCATTGAAAATCGAGAAAACTTCAAGCTTACTCGTTAGATGTGCCTTGATGATGTTGTTAATTATTCCACTTTTCTCTCAATATGCAAGATGTAATTTGGATATATACCAATTTTTATCATAATACAGATATTTTGGTTCGTATGTGGCTTTTGATATTTCACGTTTTCATACATTATAGCTATCCTTTACGTTTTCTGCGCATTCAATTTTCGTTTGAGTGCTTAAAATCTATAGTTTACTTATTACAATTTGTTCTTGATTTCTGCCCATTTTTTTATATATTACCTTACAGTCGCGATTATTTAAATCCATGTTTTATATAAAATTAAAACTCGTTTATAACATAAGAAACATAATATCTAATACAATAATTTGTAAAATTTGAAAACACACACAGTAAGTGATTGATTGATATATATCTATGTGAAACTATAGAGAAAAAGTATGGAAAGACAAACGTTCCCCTGCGTTGATTATAATGCTCAAATATCCATTTGATGTATCGTTACATCGTTTCTGATAAATGGCAGTGTTCAATTTGACAAAAACCAACGTTATCTGCTGGTTGGGTGTTAACACGTTCAGTGAATATGACGAGTATTGACTGGTCGTGAACATTCGATTTTATCTGGGTGCAAATTTGTGAAACGATTGAGAGTACCGTTCACTTTTTAAACCACATCTCTTGATTTGTTTTAGTAACGGTATTGTCTTACGCTTAATCAAAATTCATAAATATCTGCATTGAACACTTTAATTAATAAAATGTATGATACTGAGTTTTAATGACTTCACTGTTATTCTAGACCTTTTCGTAATATTTCATGCATTTTCATGTGTCTCGGTGTTTTAACAATAAATAGCTAACTCCGCGTATAGCCAGAAAAATATAATTACACGTTAATTAGACGCGTAGAGCATGCTTCTAATCAAGGAACGTCGAGGTTAATAATTTTTTTCGTTACAACATCAACGCATATTGTGTAGTTCGTTCTGCCTTTTTAGGTTCACTACAGACTTTCCATTTTTATTTCAGCTCTCTGTTATTCATACACCACACAATGTAGATATATATGTATATGCCATGAAAATCTCGTTACGACTAATTTTTCTCTTCGGGTTATGTACCTTTGTATCGGGGTTCGGACTATTTTTGACTGCTATTGCTGTAGTCGTGCGCAAAATATAATAGCATACGTGAATTGTCATTGTTAATACAGTATCATTGTGCTCACACACACAAATATTCAATATTTCAATAATCCAANTTTGTGAAACGATTGAGAGTACCGTTCACTTTTTAAACCATATCTCTTGATTTGTTTTAGTAACGGTATTGTCTTATGCTTAATCAAAATTCATAAATATCTGCATTGAACACTTTAATTAATAAAATGTATGATACTGAGTTTTAATGACTTCACTGTTATTCTAGACCTTTTCATAATATTTCATACATGTTCATGTGTCTCGGTGTTTTAACAATAAATAGCTAACTCCGCGTATAGCCAGAAAAATATAATTACACGTTAATTAGACGCGTAGGGCATGCTTCTAATCAAGGAACGTCGAGGTTAATAATTTGTTTCGTTACAACATCAACGCATATTGTGTAGTTCGTTCTGCCTTTTTAGGTTCACTACAGACTTTCCATTTTTATTTCAGCTCTCTGTTATTCATACACCACGTAATGTAAATTTATATGTATATGCTATGAAAATCTCGTTGCGACTAATTTTTCTCTTCGGATTATGTGCCTTTGTATCGGGGTTCGGACTATTTTTGACTGCTATTGCTGTAGTCGTGCGCAAAATATAATAGCATACATGAATTGTCATTGTTAATGCAGTATCATTGTGCTCACACACACAAATATTCAATATTTCAATAATCCAATAAAAATTTAAATTAATACATAGATACCTATGCAATCGTAGCAGTGCGCGTATTCGATGCACGTTCAGAATATATGTATGTTGTTTCGTGATAACGTTCATTGGTAGTTCATGTACAAAGTCTGTTGCGGGGACAGAAGTACATACCTAACTAATCTAATCACCTAGTCACACGACAAAGGATTAAGTAATTTTCTGTAATACGATCGATTGAAAGCGAGTACGTGAGCTATGGCTCGGGACAAAAGAGTCGGAAGAGGAAAGTAATAATTCGATTTCACTGCCTGACTCATCCGTATTATAGAGCTCTAGCATTCCGGTCGCGGCTTCGCCCACGCCCACGCTAATTATTGTGTATATGTACAGAATTCTAAATGTATAGAAGAGGCATATTTAAATGGTAAATAAGTCATGGTACTTCAATGATATTAACAATTTTGTAAATATACATTTTATAAATTTTCACCTCCTTAGTGAATGGATTAAAAAGAACGAAATTAATTTTCATATATCTGTATTTTATGACGGGTGAACCGAAAACAAAACCTATTCATCGAACTGGAAAAATATTGAGAAATACATAAAAACAAGTTTCAACCCAGTAGGGCGTGAATTTTTGAAAATTAACAAATCGATTTTTAAAGAGTTCATTACGTAATATTTCGAAGCAAAAATTCATTCAGGTACCTCATTGCGTTAAAGAAATAGTGATAAAAAAAGTAGAAATGTATTTTCACTCTTTTCCGATCCAATAATTATTCGTGATAATGTTTTTTGATTTATAAGCATACCTTATGACACTCCGGAGTACATATGTACTGTACAATACACTCAAGCTACTGCCCAATTTTGATGTAAATATTTCTGTCGTTTTTGAGCTTTTTGCTAACTTTCAAAGAAACGCTTTCTCTTTGTACAATAGTAAGATGTAAGTATGAATATGTACCACACGTATGTACATATGTGCCAACATTAAATTCCAATGTGATCAATTCACAGATTATATTCCTGTTAGTAGAAAATTAATTTTACTACTCGCCGATTTCTAACCGGTTCTAAAGTAAATAGACTCCAACTATTCATGTCATTGATCATGAAAATGGTGTCAGAAAACTAATTATGTTAATTGAATTACTTGAATAAGTATAAAATAAGTAGCTTTGAGAGTTATAGAACATGTGGTATATGCGTGACGTGTCCTACGTTTGTCCCATCGTTCTTCGCAGCACTTACGAAGCTTGCTTTCCAAAACGATTTTGTTGTGGAGCAAGCATAGCTCGCGACCGGAGTCATGGGCTGCCATGCAGAATCCGTTATCGACGGTATATAAACCGAGGCGAAATCGATGCACGACTAGTATCGACTCGACTCGATGCACTTCGTTGCGTTTCACGATGCATGCCTCCAAATCGTTTCTCCGATCCCTTTACTTTCTACCTCTTATTCCGTGTCTGCTCTATCTACACGTCACGATGCAACGAAATATTTGCAATACAATATACGTATAATTCTTATACATATACATATATAGAGTGAGCCAATAAGAACTGTCTATTACTGATCATCTAAAATAGTATTGACTAAGAGATTCTATAAAAAATATTTTCAAATATAGGAATGTATTAACTGAATGAGCTGACGATGAGTTAAATATGAAATTCGCATAAAGCCAATTTTAATGAAATCAAAGAATAATCAAGTAATTCATATGACTATTGTTCTCATTCATGCGCTCCCCATTTCGTTGTTATATTTTTATTTTTCAATTTGAAATCATTCTTGATTATTGCACCGAACGTATTTTATTACGTCGTGGGTGCTGATCATACGCAGTAGGAGTTGATGAAAATCCTGTTCACTGAAACGATCCAGCTGAATTTACGATGGTGATTTTGCGTGATAATGGGCAGCGTGCAATTGGAAGAGTCGGGATTAAACCTGGTGACGAATGAGGCGCGAACAACAAAGATAATGCCGTACTCTCGACTCCCGCCCACTAGATTCCGACGATATGACTCTCGGAAGGAGATAAGTGGCGCTAAGCACACCTCTTCTAGAAGATTGCGGCGTGGATAGTTCGATGGTCTCGACATCCGATTTGTAACTATACGTACAATCGGGTCGATGCTCGCTTATGGCTTCGAATACGGATGAGCTTACCCCGGGGTGAAAAACGGGTTGTAAACTTTTACATTGCCGTAGAAAAGTTTCAATCTCCGTATCATCTAACGCTTAAATTCTTTTTAATTTCTGATTTCTTCTATTTTGAAAAATAAAATATCGAACTAACCTCTTCCAATTTGCGGAATATCAATTTCGTCCTTAGCTTTTGAATTTTAGTGTACACGAAGCAATGATTACGGTGCACGGGGGCGTAAAATTGAAAGTGTCACGCTGGATGGCGTTTTTGTAATATGGATATAGCTGGAGGCTCGATTGTCAGTGCGCTTTGAACGAAAAGAACCTTGATTTTCTCTGTGCAATCTTTTTGATGGTATAACTAACAAATTGTTTTATTACACGCAAAAAGTGTAAGTGACTTGTGTGAAGGACCATGAATGTATGATCGGAATTTCGCGAACGCAAAAATACATTTTACTTTTGATTGGGTTAATTACGTTTCACAGAAATGGAAGTTAAAAATAGCATGCAATGCAGTATTTCTTTTTTAAAAGTTACAATATTACCAAAAAATGTATACTTCGTGCGAGACCATGCACAATATATTATCTGTGGGAAAAATGGGACTTCGTTGCCATTTCTGATATAGTTTCAGCGGTACAATGATTGATTAGTTCGTGACTTTAAATCATTATGCAATACTGGATGAGTCGACCCAATTGATATGACAGGTTTCCAGGCAAAACATTGTGAATGACATTTACTTTCTTAAAAATAACGTGTTCAATCGAATCGTTGCATCGCGCAAAATGGAATCAAGATTATAACATACTATGACCGGTATTAATAGTTATTACTTATTTTTAAGATCATCTTGAGCATTTGCTGTCCCTGCGTATCCCATATTTGCAGTCCTTGTCTTATACAGGAAACTGATACTTAAGGCGATCTTATACGTAAGTTCGAACTATGAATATATATCGATATAATATATAGATCTATATATCGATCTAAATTGAATGGCTTGAATGGGTTCGTGATTACTTGTGCCAATGAAACAATCGAAAGTACTATAATTAATTTAATAATTCGAATTTACATCTAAAAATTGTGTACGCTTTCAACCGGACGTAAGAAAGCTTAAAACCCTGAAATGTTCAAGACGAACACACGATCACAATTTCATGGAAATTCACGAACGAAAGGCGAATAGCAAAGCCCATACCTCATCCATTCGTCTTTATTTTCGAAAAGCCAGCTCCGTCGACGTATTTCGGTCGCTCGATCATACGCCAGGATTCCTCTCGTCAAAGAGTGTAGAAAATATGCGAGGAACACCCGTTGGAAAATTCCGAGATTTCCACAGGCGGCGAAAGCCGGTGAATGAGGAGAGTAAAGAAGGGGGAAAGAGAAAGGAGGTAGAAACGATAAATCGAAAAGAAGCACAGTACCCGTGGCAGACACCGGAGCCGGTTGAATTTTCTTCCCACTCGTTTCATTTAGACATTACAGACTTATAATAGTTTCTATTCCTGCGACGTCTCGCGATGCCCGTCGCGGGGTCTACTTCTTTCCTATCCTCTGCTTGCCTTTCGTTCGTTCCGTGTCGCCTGTCTTCTCGTCTCTCTGCTCGAGTATTTGCGTGCTCCTCCCGTTCTCCTGAGCACGATCTCTTTGAATTTCTAGCTGGCAACGAGAAGTCATCTTTATCGTCGAGACGAGACACGTTTCGTGCATCTACGTCCTCTGTACGTACGCGTCGGATATGGAGAATGAATGCGAAACGGAAATAATGATGCCGATATTGGTAAGAAGATGCTTCGGGGAGGGAGACATTGTCGAGGGAAAAAGTCCAAATGAATAGGACGAGTGCGATTGACGATGTTGCTTTCCATTTCTCGTTAGGAGCCGACGAGCTTTGTAGAATAAATGCGTTCTCGGAGGAACTGAGTTAATTCCTTTTTATCAAATCTATTAGTCTGTAATCTCACACTATAAAATGCGTATCAGAGTCTCGCGTTTAAATCTATATATAAATTCTAACAAGAGAGCTCCCTCAGATTTGTATCTTGAAAAAATATCAAACAGAGTGAAGCCAGTCTCTGAGCAGAATCGTCCAATTTACGTGACACGTCACTTGCTGAGTCAGTCATGCGCATACATACGTGATTGACACGCTGAAATTTCCGCGAGGACACGTCAGCTAAAACTGTTACCCCGGCAGGTTTCGTATATTACACCGAGAGCTTGTTTTTGCATTCAATTTAAAAGCAATAATCGTATTAATGAAGCGAGAAAATTCATAATATTTCTGCCCGAGTCTGTCACCGATAATTGCGATTGAGTCGTTCGATCTCTGGTAGCTAAAGAGCAAGGACGATCAAGTATTAAATATTAATTGGGCAGTTTTCTTTTGCTTTGAAATTTATCGATCAGGCATGCACTTATAAAGCCTTAGAGCTGCTTCTTAATAGTTAGAAGTGTACGACGTGACCTCTCACCGTCCATCCTTCAACACCGTCGCAAAGACGATGTCCCGACATCAACGGCGTGGTCTGCGAGCTATGTGCAATTATCTAGCGAAGCCTTTGAGTGAAAATAGAATGAAATAACGCTTTAGCTGAGGTAAACTATAAGTACTCTTACAGACAATATCATTCAAGAAAATAATATTTAATAATAATTCAATGCCGAGTTTAAATATTAATCGTAAATGTCTTGTTCTCTTTCCATTCCATCATCTCTGTAAAAAAAGATAAGTGTGTTTGACTAGCTTTTGATGATCAGCCATTTTGCTCGATATATCAAGTTCGCATTGAGCGCGTTAATTAAAAAAAAAATACTTTAAACTATCTTTTCTTAAAGCTTCGATGCGTCGTATTTTTATTCTTTGATGAAACAATTTGATTATATGAAAATGTACTGCGACACGGGAAGTCAAATATTTATTTAACAAATATTTACGTTCAAGTGAACAGAAATTATTTTCTCGGAATGATGACGATGGGGCAAATGATTATCAAAACAATGCCGATAGCAAACGACTGCTCATCACGGTTTGAACCGACCAGCATTTCCGCGAATAATTCTCACAGAATAATCTGTATTCGATGACGGATCAATGAGACATTCAATATGATAAATTATTACTGCCATCGCAGCGCAATACGCGTTCGACTTTATTTACGTGGAATTAATTAATTAGTCAGTTAACGAACGCATTTTCAGAATTCCAAAACTTCAATGAGAGATTTATTCAGCGACGATTGATCTACGAATAAGTATCATTTATTCTAGTTCACTGTGTATATTTCACGTTCCTCCTATATGTTTCTCCCTCTTGCGCTACAACAAAATGCTTTTCGATTTTCCAAGAAACTGGAAAAGATCAAAGAAGATTTGCTTTATGAAAAGAGTTGAACCAAACAGTGTACATATTCTGAAGGAAACATATAAAAGTTTGATCTTTAAAAGTAAAAAGCAGATATTATTGGCACGTAAAAATAAATATTAGATGGCACGATGTAATGCCATAATACGATAAATTTAAGATGAAAAAGAAGTATTTTTCAACAGAAATTGGAACCTATACCGTATTTCACACTACGTTGAAGAGGCAACCCTTCACTAACATTACTGGTTTTTTTAATTTTTTTTCGATATTTCCTAGTTTACTTTAAAAGTTTGTTATTTTAATAAAGAAGTAAACAGCTTTATTTAGCGCACAACTCAATTTCTCATTAACTTCTAATCTTAACAAAAAAGGGTGAAGTCTTTGCGTAATTAACCCTTTAATAAAAATGTAAGATCTCGAAATAAGAAGACATCCAAACTGCAAAATATTCAGCATTTAATCTTCAGCTCTCTATGCCCAATAAAAAGAATCGTGTAAGAACATATTCGCAACATTTTTCTAATAATTTAATACCTAGAAAGGATAGTAACCTTTGAGGCGGGTTTGAAGGGTTTGGAACACGCGTAGAGTCGATGGGAGTAGCCGATATCCGATCACGGAGACGATGTCTTGATTTCCGAACGAGTTGAGGCGACGACGCGACGTTCGTTCGAGACAAATGATCGGGATTGAGAGGCCACGGTGTTTGACATGGCACGTTCGATCAACATAGATTAATGCCTGTATCAGTGGTAGAAGGGGAGGGACGTTTGTTCTGCATCAGCCGCGGGATTGATCGTTTTTACGATGAACGAACTATCACGAACAGCAAAATGGGATGAATAGAATCGTTCTAAAACGCTTCTTGTCGTTTCAATTCGTGATCCAAGAGAAAATAATAAAACGTTTTCACATAAATACTGTTACATTTGCAATTGCACGCTCTGTCTACAGATTCTATCCAACGAACTGCTCAACAATCATGAAATCTGCGTTCAGAGTAATTCTGCCGGCAAGAGTAACCCAAAGAATTCTATCGAACGGCCAAGCAAAGTTTCCCACTTCAGATATCGAATAAGGATCGAGCCAACGAATTCGTACCAACTGCGAACACCGGTGGGGTATCAGAAAATATAGAAACATTTCTCACCGACAGACGCGTTTTATCGGCGTGCATAAAAGCGGGTAAGCTAAAAGGGAACGGGGAAAAGCGTATTACGGGGCGTCGAGAGAAACAAAAGGAACCGGTCCGGGGGGTGGTCCGGTTCTCGAGTCGAACCGTTTTCAACACGTCACGAACGAGAGAAAAAGAGAGCCGGCGGAAACGAGATTCGTAGCTTATTTTACGCGTTCACAGCTGCGCGGTCGACTTTCGTCGTTCGGATAAGAATCGACGTACGTTTCAAAAGTGCTAAAGAACAGCGTGCGGGACTGTAAAATCGTCATGGCTCAGTTTTTAAATGCGTTTCAATCTGCCTTCACCTCCACGAACTGCGAACAAGCCAAAAAGCGGAGAGAGAAACGGGAGTGCGCGAACGGAAAAGTCAGGTGTGTCGATGCGTGAAATAAGTAACTGCTCGAAGCAGGTTTTCGAGAATGTGGTATCAGCAGTCACCTGAATGTTCCACGGGTTATATTGAGATCCCGGGGGATGCTCTCTCTTTATTTCGCCCAACTAACTACATATGTACATACATACATAGACGATCGTAGCTAGACGAATAGATGGACCTGAAGGGCCGATTTCTTCAAAAATAAAATTGCTCGTCTCTCGGGATCGCGGTTTCACGAAGTCCGTTGCGTAACACGAACTGCAAAACGAGGAATTCACAAAATGCATCCCTTATTAACTACTTCATTTTAACGAATGTTAATTCTTACTGAATGTTTTACAAAACAGAAAACGGCACCAAATAAAATAAAAGAACGTGAAAAAACATACAGTCGTTATATTTTGAAATTCAAACGTTTGCAGAATACTTTTCCGTTTCAGCCGGGTATACTGTTAGCAGCTGTCCGATTGTTAGTCATGTTTTTTTAAAAGCTTCCCACAATGCTTTCCGACTAACGTTGCAACCGTGTAGCTTCCTTTTAAAGTTACTCTTGCAGCGTCATTTCGTCCAACGAGAAGTTGTAATTAAATCTCTCTTAACAAAATTCCTGGTTTTCTGAATAAGAACATGTACTTATTTTCTTTTTATCTTGCGCCTTGTCGGGGAATATCAAGCACATATTAAAATTATATTATCTGTACGCACGTTACAATTCATTCATGTCGGAAGGAGAAAGAAATGGAAAAAAGCTGTTACTTACCGCTACATGTATGTCATGTACTTCGACATCGAAAAGAGAAGAGTAAAAATAATTTGTCAAAGGAAATCATTCACTACGCCGTTATCCTTGTTCGACTGATGGGTTCCAGTAAAAACGAACAATCTCGTACAGCTCGAAAATAGAATGAACAAAAAACTAGAATGGAGAGCAGAAAGAAAGAAACGAAAAAAAATAGCTAGTATGGCTGTTTTACGTCCAGGACCAACAAAAAGGCGACGCTGTCGTTTCTCGCATACCTCGTCGCGTCGCATCCATTGCATTATTAATAAACTTCGTGTTACGTCGAAGACGAAGTTACACGCAAAATGCAAATTAGACATTACTCATTCTGGAGCTGTGTGGAAATCCACGGGTGGCCTGTTCCGCGAGAACTCGTTTCCGTGAACACAGAGGGAAACGGGGCCACCAAGTGAATCGACGGCGACGATCGCGCCAGATTGCGGTCGCGTAAGTACATTCGGTATCGAGTTTCGAAATTCAGCTTTGTCTTCCGCTTTTCATCGTAATCGATCGACCCGTCCTCGACGAATAAATCGTCCGATGCATCTCGCTTCGCGTGTCGACGTCCGATTTTGTTTGTGTTTTGTCTCCCATTACTATTAAAGTGAAAATTGAACCGTTTACAAGAGAAACCGTTCATTTATACTGTAGATTACGTGCACGTGGAACGGTTGTTATACTTTTGTACGCGGTAATCGCGTGTGTGTCACAATCGATATTAAAATGGACGAACGACCCCACATAATACTTCAGGCGTTTAGAATTACGAATACTTAGGTCATGAGACTATTGATTTTGTTTATATCATTTATGAACACAACGCGATAAAAAATCAATCAGTCTTTCTATCGTGGACAGTGAAGTTACACATTCTCGAAGAACCATGTATCATTTTAGGCATGTTAACTAATGTAAACGATTGCTCAACAATATACATATCGACACCTGTCATTTTCTCTGTACTTGTGGCATATGACGTGATAGGAATCATTACTGCTAAACAATGTTTGTTGTTAAGCTCTATTATTCGCACAGTATTATTTGCACAGCCAATCATTTAATAACTGACAGTTAGGAAGTACTGATACTTCAGTCAGTCATCGTACATCTATTTAGTAAAACAGTATTTAATAACAAGTCTATTAGTGTCAAATTAATCCAATTATTGTGATTGACTTGACAATAAATTGATAGTGGCATATTTACATTGCGTAATATAGTACAGTAAAGAAAAAGTTGAAGGAACTTATATTAACAGTTTTTGAAACTTGAGAGGAATAATGTAGTCTCTGAAATAAAAAAATTAAAGAAAGTTCCTTGAAAACTTAGAATAGCATTAATTGTAATACAGAATACATAAATGAAAAGCACAATATAATTATTTGTTATCGTCACTGTAAATTTACATTTTACACCTTTTTACCTCCTTAGTGGATAATTGAGGAAAAACCCTGAAATTGAATCTCAGCTATGCAATAGATCAGCCACTTCTGTGTAGAAAAACTCATCAACTTCGAACAGTATTCGGAAATCGCACGTTTCAATCTGACTTCAACCCGAGGCGTGAGTTTTAAAATATCCACAAATTGGTTTTTAAGGAGTTGATTACGTAATATTTTGGAATTAAAATCTCTGGTACATCACATTGCGTTAAAGAAATGTTGATAGAAAGGTAAAAATCTTTTTCTATTCTTTTTCAACCCAGTAATTATTCATAATAATGTTGTTTGCTTGACAAACATATCTGATGACCCTCCAGAGTATGTAAAAAAGCTACTGCCCCGTTGTAAATACTTCAGTCGTTTTTAAGATTCTTGCTAACATACAAACAAACGCTTTCTCTTTATACGTACAGTAGTAAGATTGAGAGATTTGAATAATTTGCTGTTAGTGCATCGCTTTCTTTCGAGAACCTTACACCCTGCTTGGATTTATTCGAGTTTATCCAAACTCTCTTGCCATTGAAACTCAGTCACCAACTTAGCACAATCGTAAAATCATTAATTCAATTATAGTAGTCCTTGGCTATAGAAGAATGTTCCAAACTTTACATGGACAAAGTCTGGTGTCTCGTGTTCCCTGCTAAGTATGCTCGAACGTAATCCAACGACGTTATCGAGAGTCAAACAAATGAGATCCCACAAATGCGCAACGCTTCTGAACTTCCCAACTCTTCAATACCTGAGTTTGGAGTTAGTACAAACTGAAGCACGCATACACGACCTCGCGGAAGGAGTCTTCGAAATACGCTAGCTTGAAGCCCGACAGACGCACAATGGCCGATCTTGATTTTCACTAAAAGCTACAACGATGCCTTCGAAACGCTCGTCTCATTATTTTCATCGATAGAAACGGTCGGGAAATTGTATACGATGAAGGAACGATTTTTATTTCAAATTTACTTAACGAACGTGTCTAGATGAGGATTTTCGTTTTAACAAGGGAACGTACAGAATTGTAGTTAAATGGAATCGTTATAGGGACCGGAACAGCTTTTCGTGAGCTTCAGTTTTAAATATTTTCGAAGGACAGTTTACCTTGTACCTATGCATTCGTGCTTCATTTGCGGGTGGGAAATGGTTCTTTAGTTTTTCACTAATCAATACTATTTTTGTGAATAATGAATGCATGAAGTATCTCTCTTTTTCATTATCACATAGCGGACATAATCGCGAAATCGTCCAGACATGTTAGAAGAATATTTAATTTAATTACAATTAATGACATATTCAGTGTTAGTATGTTTTAATATGCGATTCATTAACGTTATGTAAATAGAGCAGCAACGTTAACGTATAATGAAATTTCCAGTGGAATGAAGTCAACGCAGTTGAAAAACGTAGAAGCAGTCTCGTATGTTTACTAAGAATATACATATGTGTACGGATGTATGGATAAGATCGTTAACGTTAAAATTTCAAATTTTCAATCTCGAAAAATTAATTAACGTTATCAGCGCTACGTAAAGCTTCTTCGTACATTTCTAAAAGCATATATTATACTTTGTTTATCAGAAGGAATTTCTAAAACTTTATTTCCTTCATTATCGTTTTGTTTTTGCGAACGCAACATTTGTAGTCAAAACAATTCCCTTCTCTTCTGTCAAAATCGATATGCTGATTCTCGCGAATCACAAATCGATTTTGTCAAACCTATTTAAATTCCTCAAGAAGGAACATCTGCTCCATTTCAATGAACTTGCAAACTACAACCAAAATCCATCCTCCGTTTAAGTCCCTCCCTAAAATTTCCGTAGAAGAACTTGGGGAACCTTCTCTTGTTACGTAAATCCTTCAGTCGTCCTTTTTCGTTTTTTCTTTCAGAGCGTTCTTACTCTGGAAACGGTGTTCGGCCCCAAAGAATGAAGAATCGAGGCCACGCAGACTTACTACGTACATATATAATTACATTACGACAATTACTATTTAAAACGTGATTAATGTTCAGCGAGTTAATCAAGCAGTCCGCGGAGGGACACGAAGAACGTTTGAAGGTTCAAAGTTTGCGAAGTCGATAAAAATTTACGAGCGAGAAGCTGCCGATGGAACTCGGCGCTGCTTCACTTTACCGTGTTCCTCCTCATTGACGTCAAAACTGTCCCGTTCGGCCCGAATTCAGCCTAGTCACCCTTGTCGTCGTCACGCTTGTCTCGCGTTTATTTATCAAACAGGTTTATCGTCGCTCGATGAAAATCAGCTACCGTGGAACATTGAATAAACGATGTTTCACGATGCAGTATCTTGGCTATCTACATGTCAGTGGATATTGTGAATTGCAGGCGAATGAAACAGTGCGTGCTAGGAGTCATAATTTCCGTTCTGCCAAGGTAACCCCGTTACAAAATTTGAGGACAGATATACATGCACATGTTTATCTTATAGAATAATATTTTTACTGCATAGATATTTTTATATTACGTAGAATTTAGATATTTGATAAATAGTTGATATTTAATTAGCATTTGATAAGGAGCTGGAAATATGTAGCCGGAAGCGGTATTTATAATATATATTTGGAGCTCATTGAAATTTTTGAAGAAGCTCCTACTTTTAATTTTTACATTTATCAGATGTTTCTGTTATTTAAAACTGATCATGAATCAATTCATATAAAACATAGATTACAAAATATAACGAATAAGTTGCAAATAACAACTTAGACATATTATTACAGCTTCTTATGCTTCTGTTCATTCAACCGAAAAGTGAACTAAATAAAGAAGAGAAAAAGCGCAGAACAGAGGAGGTAGCAAGAGTTTACGTTACATATGTACAGATCTATCACGAAACGCAGCTCGGGTGCACAAAGGAAAGTTGGCGCTCGCGTTGGCACCGCGAGGACAATGTAGTCTTGTTTCTTATTTTTGGGCACGCATTGCGTGAAAATGGAATGTGCATTCGGGAGTAGTTTTTCCATCCAGATGCTTCGGTGACTGGAAGTTCGGACGCGTCGAAAGCACCCAATAACACACAATCGAGAAGTCGACTGCTTGCGCTGCTGCCGCACTCGATATTCAGTCAGAATGGAACGCGTACTGCATGCCTGCCTGCCTGTGCGTTATCGTTCTAGTCGCGTTACCGAACGACCACCCGAAGTCCTTTCTATCGCGCTGACAAAACATTCATTTTATTTCACAAAAAAGAGAGACTCTCCGCGCCTGACATAGCTTTAGAACCGATTTTCGAAATTGGAAGATCTCTACTGTTTGATCATGCAAATTACCTATTTCCTTAGTTCAAGTGGTTCTACTAATTACTCTGAAGTCAAGTAAATGTACATACACACACCTCAAACTATTTTGGGCCAATGTCAATTGCACGTAACGCCATGACTGGCCCAAAATTGTTTGAGGTGTGTGTACAGCTTGGGACAGTGAAGTTTACCCATCTCCTGCGTTTGTGTGCGTCCTCTAGGGGGACAGATTGAAATTTCGTTACATACATACATATTGAAATATCAATGTGTCCCGCTAGGAGACGTACACATACGCAGGGGCAGGCAAAATTTCACTGTCCCAAGCTATACATACATATCAAGAATTTTCAAAATCGTAGAACACACACATGCACTTTATGAAATTAAATTATGATTTGTCGTCCATTACATCACATCGATATTT
This sequence comes from Ceratina japonica, assembly GCA_019453355.1. Lineage (NCBI taxonomy): Eukaryota > Metazoa > Arthropoda > Insecta > Hymenoptera > Apidae > Ceratina > Ceratina japonica. The sequence continues at coordinate 27,594 of SMSR01000331.1, forward strand.
TTTTTTTATTTTATTGTGGGACT
>SMSR01000340.1:0-10382 GCA_019453355.1 Ceratina japonica
GCCTATCCCGATTATCGTTCATCTTGGTGTAAAAATGCAGACAAAATAAAACAACTCTTTAAATTCTGACATAACTTTTATTGATCTTATTCGAAAGTCTCAAATGAATTCTGAGTCATTAAACCAAATAGGAAGCTCAAAATCCACACAGCGTAATTTTAACAAAGTTGAACGACTAATTGCATTAGAACTGACTACGTATTTTTATTGTTTTACTATACTTGCATGAAAAATCGTTGATCGATTTAATGTTAGAATATACGGCGTCACCAGTTGTTTTGAAGCAGACGTGGGGAAATGTTGACTTGTTACACATGGCGGGGACGGTGACAAATCAATAACCCCAGGGTACATTTATTTCCACTCGAGAACACGTATCAGGGTGCTCGCTTGTTTCTGGGAAAATGTGACGTCATAGTGTCTCAAGTATAGTCACGTTATACGTTCTTACTAATCAGCGTCGATTGATAGAACGTGAAAAATTAAAAGTAAATTTTTGTTAGGTTAGCGTGGCAAAGTTATGCAAGTGCTTATATAAAGGCAGGGAGTGCACCAACTTCAAATAGAACGAGCTTTCAAATAAGAGACAAACAATAGTAGGCATTATACAATTTGATCTCTTCGATTATTAGAAGTGGTGGAAAACGAAAAGGTAACGATTTCGGGACGCAGTTAATTAGGAAACTTGGCGGGAAACGCCCCAGAACACCGAAACGGGTATTACGTAAACTTCTTTGAAGGTTCGCGTTACGCTCTCGCGTTCGTTTATTGTCTGCTTAAAGTTACGAGAAAAAAATTGCTTACCGAACACAGAAACAGAAACAAATTACTTTTTGAATTCTTATATCGAGAAGCGAGAGAAAGTTTTAATCGACGACGTAGGGAATCTTTGACCGTTTCAATTGCATCGACCACTTACGTAAACCACTTAATTCTTTTGCCCTATTAAAAAATCGTATTATCAAAAGTACTTGAAATACTTTAACAGCATTTCAATTTTATATTATCTTATCGTTGACATCTAAGAAAGTTAATTCCATCGATCAATTGAATGCAAATACATAAATTTGGAAAATGTGCAAAAGATACATGAATGTATAAGAATTTTCGAGAATAAACAGAAATTGTAGTTAAATTTTATCGATCAAAGTTCAATGGAAACTTTACAAAAGGACAAAGGGGATGAAAGGAGGATTCGGTGGTTGGCGGGAAACGCCCAAAAGTGGTCGACGAGGCATCCGGGATGCACGATGACCGGGTCGATACGGGCGCGCGGGCCGGTTACGTAAATGGGGAATAATAAGAGGAACCGTAGACATCGTGGAGGCATATTTGCCGAGATAAGATAGAGGCCGGCCCGCGACGAACCGACGCGGTCACGTGCTCGTCGTGCTGTCAAACTCCTCTGTTATGTAAACTTGGCGCTCTCCTGGCGAGCTGCCATTTATCGGGTGGCGGCCGTGGGTTCCACGGCGTCGCGTTCGGCTTCGCTCCGGGTGTATACGATATATCTACGTATACGTATATTCATTCCGATTTATTTTCGGCGTCCACGAGCGAGCGGTCCCATCCTTTCCCCCGTTATCGTCGTGGGGAAATCATTTCCACGTTTGATTTAACTCCATCGACCGTCTAATCAAATAACAGGAACATAAAAATTATTTTGTTTTTTATGCTATACACTTTATTCCTGTGACAAAGTACAAAAATGATTGAAATACATTCTACGAATTGTATTACTGTATATCAGTCCGATAAATAGTGAAGTCTAGAAATATTCGTACATATTTAAATAATTGAATACCTTTTACTATTGGACACAACGAATTAATTCTTTTTGGCGTTAGAGAGATTAATTTACTACATGATGTACAACAAAAAATTAAACGAAATCGCTATATGTAGGTTAGATTTACGAAGAAAACTGTAAAGGACACAAGTTTTAAGTTTTTTTTATTCAACTCGATAATACAAATTTTAAATATGCTTTTATCTATGCATGTTAGATGCACGTACGAAGTTTCATCAAACTCGGACAAGATATAAACTGGGTTATACATTATATATATTGTAATCTAAACTTTTTGACACCTAAAAGAAGTAAGTCGTGATGGAAAAAGTTGTTCAATTTTCAGATCTATACGAACATTTATGAAATTCACTGTGCATAGTTTGAAAGACGCTCTTGAAGAAAAATAGAAAATAGAATAAGTATTTTTGATAAGTATTATCGTTACTCCGAGCGGAAGACGATATCGCTGTTGGGCTAGTTTCACGTTCTATCGAAACCGGAAATACAGTGCTTTCATGATAAAAACTGACCATTTCCTCTTACGAGTGATGTCATACAATGGCGCAGGTCAAAATCTCCAAACATTGAATAAACTCTCTTTTCCTACAAATGTCAGTCGCTCAACTATAAATATATTTTTTACTTAAAGAATCAAAACTTTGAAACATCTATTGAATCCCTTCAAATAGCAAGGATAAACTCAATTCATTTTATTTTAGTTAAAAAAGTGTTCACATTAAAACGCTCGACGGCGATAACTTTTTCGTTTAACTGGAACGAACGACAGCTTAATCAAATTTTCTATCCCGGCTGCTTTTCGATACGCGAGGGCACTTTACGTATAATTAAACTTGAAATACGTCTATAGCCGTCGGGCGTTAATTAAATATCCGTTGGAGCGTAACTGGGAACGTTTTACGCGCGAGTACGGCGTTTCAACGAATTGTGCGGCAACGGGTGGGCATCCTAATACGCAGAGCTTCTGCCAACTTGAATTTCATCGGATTTGCTAGTTCGCGTAGCGCGTATTCATCCTCGTAAATTCCCATACACGTGGAATCTATTTCCACATTATGAGGTCGCTCGGGATTAATTTGTAATTCGTTGGTTATATTCGTCAGCGCCGTTATTTATCACGTTTCGCCGATGGGCCCTCGGCGATTTACGAGTCCGATGAATCTTCCCGCTATTAATTCGAGAACACGGTACCCTGTCGGTGCGCCCGGCGTCCTGTGAACTATAATTACTACCGGCGGCGATAAAAAAAAAAAACAGGGACCGAAAGACAAACAGTGGATAGTTACATCAGCGTTTAGGAAAGAATGTTTACATAAATTTCGTGGGGCGGAAGCTGGAACGGGGCCAGTTTGAAAAATTTACGCGCGAATTTCCCCCGACCAATCGGCGAAAGACTCAATGTATACCGTAATCATCATAAATGACAAGGATCAGATTAATAGCGGCTTATTTCTTGAGTTATCAAATTATGCTCATAGGTTCTGATATTGTAATAAGGTTAGTAGTATATTTTTGTAGATCATCTTTAATGACTGAATATTTAATTCTGTAAATCTTTATTCAATAATTAATTGATTGGATGACAAATAAGTATTATTCTTCATTATCAACTTCAGGGAGCAAGTTACATGCTACAAACACGTAGTTTTGAAGTCTCAGTGGAACGTTTTTCTAGATTTCATTTCTAGAGCAACGCTGTTTCATCTAGTCTAATTGTAAGACTGGTTTTCATATTTTTAACGCGGCATGAACTAACTGGCACGTTTCGATCGTAATTCTCCAGCAGAACTCCAGTAAACCCGAACTCTCGTTCAGTTTAAACGCGGCACGGCCTATTCGTTTCCGTGTTAAATCCGGAGTTGACAAGATTAAACCGCGAGCCTCGTTCACTGCGAACCTAAGTACTTGTTGCCAAGTTTGTGGCGCGTAAACACCTGTAACCGGTGCGGCGATGGTGTATAGAAAAATCGGTATCGATATTCAATTTATTTCCAAACGAAATTCAGATTATTAATCCTTCTAAACAATTCGCTTCAAAAATAATTTTACCGTCATTATGTCGTCGATGAGCGGTCAGAGATGCACAAAGTATAATTACGGATTGAAAAGATTTTGAGAAAAAACTGTCACACAATTGGTTTTGATTGAAACTGTTACGGAGAACTGAAGAAATGTCATAACTGTTATTAGATAGATCGGTTTTGATTTATATGAGTTACGGTTTCAGCTCTTTAGTATCGATATTGTATCGGTTCTATAACTGCGATTTTTTGGTTCTTCGTTTCAATTACAGTTGTTAAGTAATAAATACATATTTTCCTTAACGATCAAAAAATTCATGTGTAAAACCGTATAATATCTAATACAGTTATGACAGTTTCCCGGTACTTGATAACTGTTTCAATCGAATCCGATATCATAATTATTTTTAATCCCTAAAAAAATGTTTGACGGCCACTACTACTCAATAGCAATCGTATATATCGTTGTCCTTCCTTTTAGCTTGTTGTGGTTTTCAGATAAGTGAAGATATTGTGAACTTTATTGTTATTTATAACACTGTATACGTAGGACTGTGGATACACATATTGCATACTTTTTCGAATTTGTTATGCTCATAAATTATTGATTATGCGCTCGTGTATTTTCTTAAAGTTTCCATCTATCTGTAGTAGTTGGCCGAACATTTAGCACTTTCCTCATGTGTGAAACCGTGTTTGCATTCAATTACGTAAAAATGAACAGACGATAACAATTAGACGTCAACAAGTTCGCTGTTTCATTTCTAGACTCTTATTTTGTAAGACAGTTTTGTTCATAGTAACTATCACTATTTCATTTGTACACTTCCGTGTGACAGTTTCTTTTATTAAACTGCGGATTTAATACATTTTGTGAATTTTAATAAATTAATTATGTCGCTAGAAAATAAAGAAAATGGATTAATGTGCAGGACTATATAAAACGTTGAAAATGAAATGTTTATTAACGCTCTTAAAAAATAAAAGTAATTTCTATCTACATTTCGCTTTGAAAAATCGACATCATAAATGTTTTATTTTGCATACAAAACAGCAGTCTAGTAACTATTCATTCTCTAATTTCATTTCTTTCTTTTCGACTTAAACACGATAAATGAGAAGATAAGAGTTTGAAAACTGAAGCACGTGGGAATGGAGAACACAGCAGCATGTATGAAATCGTTTTATCGAGGCAATTTTCATTGGGAAGTTAAATCGATTAGTCGATCAGTCTCCGTATGCTAGCATAATTGTCGAGGCCGATTAGCAACTTAAAATTGATCAATTAAAAATGAATCTCCCGTTACGTGAGCCTCGAATCTACGAGCTACTACGGTATTACGAAACGTGCAAAGCGGCGTCGATAATCGCGGTGCATACGCTCACGTTCATAAGTCACCGTTAACAGAAACCGTCAGTGCATGAAACGTGTAATAATTGTTACATATAAAATATCGTATCAATCATTGTATAAAACATTTTAATGAACAGAAACCTGGAACTTAATTCGTATTTTATGGAACAATAATATGTTCAGTTCAAGAATCATAAATTTTCACATTCATGTATATAATTACATAATATAAGCCAATATAAAGAAATTCAGAAATTGCGAATGCATGAAAATCTGCAATCGAGTCACATTGCAAGGATTGTTTAAACCTTCTCTGAATGGTATCACATTGCAGTCCTATTTTACTGTAATACTTGTGTCAAACCAAATGAAGTAACAAATGTCAACTGTGAATAAAAATCTGCAGTCCGTTACGTTGCAAGAATTTGTGTGAACCTCGCCTGAACGGAGTCATGTTGTAAATGAATTTCACTGCGGTGTCTGACGTGAAAACAAAAAAGGTTGTTTGGAGCACGTGGCAAGTTGGTGCGTGTCGCGTAACGGCAGCAGCGGCAGAGCACGGGCCGAATCTATTCGGTACTTAGTACGTAGTTGTAGAGATCGGCTGGCCGGCCGATTACGTAACGATAGATTTATATAAATGGTTACGTTGACACTAAAGCCCCGGCCGTAGCTGCCTCGGCCATCGTTATATTATCTAACGTGGAGCACCGCACGGCGCGGTGCTACCTCAGCCCGTTCCGACCCGCCAGCCGTCGCTCTTCTGCCGTACGGAATCTCCAATCGAATCCTTCGTTGGCCTCATTTTAATTAATTAACTCGACTAATTGAAAGTTTGTTTATTATGTTACATTGATACGTGCAATACAAAATTTAATCAAGAGATTACACTTTTGGTTTAAGTAAATTTTCAATCGGGAGAGTAAACCATGAAATAGTTGTTAATCGTATGAACAATGAAGGTAAACATGACAGTCGATAGGTCAAGGAACAAAATAATACATATCCTGTGTAGGATAGGATATTGGACAAGTCTATTAGATACACACTTCAATTCCTTAAAAACACATCAAGTAGGAAAAGCATAAAATCATCTAAATTGAGACTCACTATACTCACTCTTTTTATACACGTAAGCTAGTATACATATTACTTATACTTATTCATGCTGTAGGGTAGGGTGTAGAAGGGTGATCGATCGGTTGGGAAAAAGGAGGCGTAATTTCTTTGGAATCGACGTGTCGTGCATCGGGCGACACTTTCGCCGAGCATCGACGACGGTGTTATGTTGTACGCAGGCGCACAGGGTCGACGTTTCTGTCAATTACATAATAAAAAGCGTTATGTAAGGACGAGCCAACTGCTCTACGCATAAAACACGTACTCGTAGCCAGTAACCGTGCACGACGAAATTGATTCGGTTTGATCTTACAGCGGCGGATACACGCCTTAAATGAGCGCACCGCCTCCGGAGGTCGACGAGCCACTAATTTCGCCAATTGACAGCCAACTTCAATTTCTGTACTTTATTTAACGCGTTTCGTCTGAACAAAATTACTAGAATTCTTTTAATTATCCTTTGCATTGTATGTTATACCTTCGTCGTGTACTTCATACTGTATGTAATAGTAACGGTATCTTCGAAGTATGATAGTGGAGCAAAAAATGTATACTGAGATCCTGTTGCATCAATCTTGTTGATGTTGATACTCATTTAGCTTAAACGCTTTTAAGATTCGTTTAGAAACTGCAAATTGGAGATGATAGGTGGATCCGTGTTGAGAATTTATCGCACAATTTAGGAGAAGATTGAAGGGTTTAGCTAATGAGGCGATTATAGGTTTTCAAGTCCATAGTTTCGAACTCATTTATTCGTTAATTATTGGATATCAAAATTATTTTACTACATATTGCAAATCTACGTATTATTCGCAAATCTATATTTTTTGTTAAAAAAGATAACGAGAAGGGGAACACATTTAGATTTCGTTATTCAGTCATTAGAATATCTTAGTCTGGTCGATCGGTTCGAAGAGAATTGAAGAACACTGCAGGTGAAGTAGCAACTAGGTGGAAGAGGCCGTGAGAGTAGGTCAGAGACATGCACGGGACAGGAAACCCGATCGAACGAAAGCATCAGCATCAGGTACTTGACCGTGAAAAATGGCCACGTGTCTGTGCGCACGGCTCGCCTGGTCAGCGGATATCGTCGTTTTCTTGGCTTGGAGAAAGCTACCTCGCGTGTACACACACACTCGTTTCCTCTATTCGATCTCTAACGCGAGGAAAAGGTAGAACAATGTCACAACTGAATATGTCCATCCTTTCCTATCGACGTGTAGTTTTGCGAACTTTAATAGATCTTGTACTACATTTTGATATATTTATGAATTTTGGTGTTTCAACATCTAAACTGAAACGTCCATTTTTATAAAATTTAATACTAGTAATAATTGAAATAATTATACAGTCAAATCAGAAATGCGAACAAAACAAATCGCAATGAATATTGCAGTGTTTTACAAAACTTTCTACTGACTAAAATATTTGTGTATCTTTCAAATTCAGAATATGCTGTTAAAATTTGTGGTCAAATTCCGATTTCTAATGCAGACCAGACGTACAGGCTAATTAATTGTTGTGTCAATCTCTTTCATCACTCAATTCCGGGTTATTACACAATTAGAATAAGATATTCGACATGCGAGCAGGCAGCGTTAATAGAGAGAAAGTAAACACGGTGTACGAAAATATAAATAGCAGGGTGTAATATATCGGTCGCATAGGTTGTCGGTAATCTGCGAAAGCGATGCGACATTAACGCAGAAATAAATGGTATCACGGTTACACAAGCTTGGCCAGGGTTATTTCAGTGGTAAACGTAATGACGTGAAGTGGAATTCAATTTGTAAAACGATCAGAAGACGTCCAATCGTGGCCGGCATACGTATCGCTTGTTATACGGTGCTACCTGTAAAGTGACGTTACATAATGTTACCGTTTACAACTCGTGCCACGAGGAACGACGCGACACGTTGGTGAAACGTGTCACCCGATGATAAACAATGATTTCGTTTCGTAGAATCGCGTGCTGGTACTCCTCGTCCCGTTCTATGCTGCTCTATATCCGCTATATCCTCGTTATTTACCGTTCGACAAATCTTGAACTCAATCATTCTTTACTTTTGTTTGCTTTAGTTATTTCCTGTTTAAAAGGTGAAATTTATATCAAAGAAGCAAAAAATATAATATGTACCAGTGAAGATATTCAGACAGATTGGTATCACTATACCTCATAAATTATAAGTATCTGTAAATAAATTGTTCTGGAATTAATTCCACCAAAGTTGAGTTCGTATCGCCAGAACCATATTCGCCTTCTCAAGTTCAGCAAGGAGATACGTCATTTCCTGCAAGAAACCTTCCATGATCTGTTCATTATAAGTACATCCCAAATCCAGGAATACGCGACTGAGCATAAAAGTTTATAAAGTAAAATAATAAGATAGATATTCATGAAAGATTAGTCGAAGAATAAGTAAACTATTTTTAATTATAGTGTACTATTTGTTTGTCTAATCATCGATACATTCGGTTGGTAATAATAGCACGTAACTGTGTTTCTCGGTGGCCCATATCGCGAACAATAACAGTAACGAAAATAACCGAAGTCATTAGAGTGTCAACAAACTGCGAATTATTTAATTATTACAAATCTTCCTGTCATTTCTAATTGACAGGGTGAAACTCTAGAAACTATTAGATAAATACCGAGGAACGAGAAGGATTCTTCTCATGCTAAAACGAAAACTCGCCACCTCGTCCCATACGTTGCAATTAATTTTGGCCGGTAAACGTCGCGCCGCGATTCTCGCTGGTTCTACGCTGCAGGAAACCGGTGCGGCGTCAACGAATTGGCCGCGACGCGATAGTCGATCGGCGAAGAAGGAGCAGCAGCTGCATATACTTGCCGGGAAATGAAACGAATAGGAGCGATTTCCTCGGATGATGCAAACCGGCGCGTACGCGGAGAAACACGCGAGAATACTTTGGCAAGTGGCGCGTGTGTGTCAAGGGACGCGGTGCGACGCCTCGCGTCCCGGTGCACGGCGCACGTTCCACCGGCCCCGACACACGTGGACCATTATTGATCGTTGCCAGAATAGAAGGTGGCAAATACGAGTTATACCTATGCGGTGCACGCTGTTGACGTCTTCTGCACCGCTCATCTCTACGCGTAGAGATCTGCGCAAATCAAATTCACAACCTGAGGATTTCTCTTCATTTTTTTAAATCACTTTCTACACCTTACTTATCGTATTCTGTATAGTCTTTAGTCGCATGTAGAACCAAAATTCAGTGAACTAGCTTATATGAAATATGTGATTGACATGTCGCATGACACGTTTTAGTGTTTTAGTGTACAGGCGTGATGATAAAAGAGCAAGATTACACATTATAGATTGTAATTACAGTAACCGTTTCGTAGAAGAAATAAACGGGTAGCATTTATTTGGTGTTTTCGAACTGCAAAACCTGGCAACATTTATAACATATAAGACATAATTACATTTGACGAAATTATCACTTTGAGAATTTACATTTTGGGGTTTTACAAAGAACTGAATTTTCTTTTCATACCTACTCTAAATATTCATATAACAATGTTTCATTATGTATATAGTTTTTAATATTCAAATTAACGTCTTAATTTACAAAATAAAGGAAGTACACATGGTTATCCTAATTATAATTAGATTGCGGATTTTTATGAAAAATAAAATATGTATGATATCTATCAAGGACGTGTTTGAGATATTTGTCTTCTCATATTCTGAATTATTTTACGTATTACACGCTAGATTTATCATTCCTACATTTTTTAGAATTGCATAATATCCTCAGTCTAATTATAAAATCCGCACTAACATACAATCACTCCCATAAATATTCGTACACATTTCGAAACGGTATACAATTTTTAGTATTAGATTAAAGAACTTTATCTTCTGTGGTATTTTAGAGAGCTTAATTTACTATAGAATGACTAGCAAAAAATTAAAAAAACTTGGTATTCATTGAAATCGCGAGGAAAATAGTAAAGGACATGGTTTTTAACTTTTTTATTAGGGTCTGGAATAAAAATTGGAAGTGTCTCGTTTGCAGATCTAAGTAAGTTATATGCATGTACAAAGTT
>SMSR01000342.1:5287-31297 GCA_019453355.1 Ceratina japonica
AAAATACATCGCTTACAGTTTTTTAAAAGAAATCCTCATTGTTATATTGATATTATTTTTTAAAAGAAATTTTCATTGTTTTATTGACTCGAAAATACAATCGACAATCCTATTTTGTTTTGTGTGCATCACACGAACAATAATAAAAAGTGCACTCGTCGATGCTGAACCGACCGCATAATATCTTACCAGTTATAGATCACTGTACTAGTACATATTACGATGTTACCGTTACCGACGAGTCACTGTTAGTACTGGGGGCAGTATCAGAGGTATCAGGACTATCAGGAGCAGAAGCAATCAGCAATTCGCAATAATCGCAATTCGCAATCAGAGTCGAGGAAGAGAGGAGATTGGATTTTCATATCCATATTATACAAATAAATGATAATAAGTTCTAGTAAAATAAAGGACATCATTTTTTCAAAATGAGTCTTGTTGCGTATGGAAGTAGCGATGAAAGTTCGGACGATGAAGGGATAAATTGTGATACAGAAAACGAAAATGTAATTACGTCGGAGGTTATAGTTCAAAGGACAAACGAAAAACTACATTTACCTCCACCAAGATATGATACAGAAAATGATAAAGTTGATGATACTACTACTGATATACAAATGACCGAAATAAATGAGTCTTCGGAGAAGATACATTTCAATAAATTACCTAAACCTAAAAATTCAGGTAGGGACATAGAAGATTTCATAGAGGAGGATGATATTCCTCCCAAAAAGGAGATTGAATTAAAAACTGAGAAACTGATAAAAAAAGGTCGGGTTCCAGTTAAAATAACAGTTCCTTCGTTGTCTGAGGTGAGATAAATTTTTGCATTTTTTCATTATTTTTCATTTTTTTTATTACATGAACTAATGTGTCTTTNAAAAGCACGGCTAAAAGCGAGCTGAGCGAGCAGCGAGCTATATTGTAAGACGAGGTTCGAGAGGAACCTGTAATATTTCACCAAACCTTTTGCAAATGAAATACCGATCATATAGAGAATTAAAGAATCGTCAACGAGTTTCAACATTTTATTTATAATTACTCATAAACAATTGTTCTATTGTGTATTGTCAGAGAGAAGGATATTTTGTTATTGTATCAAATCGTTCAATGCATGCATTGAATAAAACACCGAGGAGAGATATATAAAGAGTGGCAGCGCCTGTGTTAAAGCGCGGCCCCAAAAAAGGGCCCAAGGGGGCCCAAACCGGCAAGGTAGATTCATGAAATCCCACAGAATGACTGTTTCCACCGAGGAGAGATATATATCTCTCCTCGGTGAATAAAATAAACGTCAGGAAAATACATCGCTTACAGTTTTTTAAAAGAAATCCTCATTGTTATATTGATATTATTTTTTAAAAGAAATTTTCATTGTTTTATTGACTCGAAAATACAATCGACAATCCTATTTTGTTTTGTGTGCATCACACGAACAATAATAAAAAGTGCACTCGTCGATGCTGAACCGACCGCATAATATCTTACCAGTTATAGATCACTGTACTAGTACATATTACGATGTTACCGTTACCGACGAGTCACTGTTAGTACTGGGGGCAGTATCAGAGGTATCAGGACTATCAGGAGCAGAAGCAATCAGCAATTCGCAATAATCGCAATTCGCAATCAGAGTCGAGGAAGAGAGGAGATTGGATTTTCATATCCATATTATACAAATAAATGATAATAAGTTCTAGTAAAATAAAGGACATCATTTTTTCAAAATGAGTCTTGTTGCGTATGGAAGTAGCGATGAAAGTTCGGACGATGAAGGGATAAATTGTGATACAGAAAACGAAAATGTAATTACGTCGGAGGTTATAGTTCAAAGGACAAACGAAAAACTACATTTACCTCCACCAAGATATGATACAGAAAATGATAAAGTTGATGATACTACTACTGATATACAAATGACCGAAATAAATGAGTCTTCGGAGAAGATACATTTCAATAAATTACCTAAACCTAAAAATTCAGGTAGGGACGTAGAAGATTTCATAGAGGAGGATGATATTCCTCCCAAAAAGGAGATTGAATTAAAAACTGAGAAGCTGATAAAAAAAGGTCGGGTTCCAGTTAAAATAACAGTTCCTTCGTTGTCTGAGGTGAGATAAATTTTTGTATTTTTTCATTATTTTTCATTTTTTTTATTACATGAACTAATGTGTCTTTATAATTATAGTTCAAAGATCTTGAAAATGACAATGAATCAAAAATCAATAAAATTAAGCCATCGAATGTAAGTTCATCCATATAGTATGTGAGTATATATCTACAATATAATAGTGTTAATATTATATGTACTTTTTTAGAAAGGAACAAAACTGCTTGCCCTCTTGCCACCACCTAAAGGATCAAATATTAAAAGTACTAGCAGTTTAATTCCTAGCATTGTAAAAACAACTACTAAAACTCCTCAGTCAAAAGATCAACCTGTTACAAAAGACTTAAATATAGGAAAGACAACAAAATCTGTAACAACAAAGGGTTCATTAGGTGTAAGTTATGATTCTAACTCTGAAGATGAAGATGATACATGTATTGCAAGCAATGGTAAGAATTCCACTTCAGATTTCTTTGCTTTAGAAGCAAGTAATAGTGTTGCTGGCTTGGATATGCCAGAATCCTCTACTACCAGTATAGTTTCAAGTGACTTGAATTTGAAACTTGATAATGTGAATAATTCCAAAAAGAATAGTATCACGTTCAACTACGCAGCAGATAGCTCTGATTCAAATATAACAAAAATTGATAATTCTCAGAAAACATTAGTGAGCAATATTATGAACTTACCAAAAGAAGAGATATTACTAAAAAATAAAGCAGAAGTAGGTCCAAAATTACCTATACCTGAACAAGAATATAACGTAGATATGGAAGGAAACGTGGCCTTTGACGATAAAGCTATTGAGTATCTCTGTGGAAGAAGAGGAGTGAAACGAAAACCTAAAGAGATCGAGGAAGCGAATGTTATTGAAATAAATGGAGAAGATATCAAACCTGACGAAAGAGAGTGGTTAGTGAAAGCTTTAACTGAGGAACCTGTACAAAGACCAATTTCTATGCAAAGTGGAGGGGTGAATTCACAATCTAAAAAGAAGCATCAAATAACATACTTGGCGCATCAAGCTAAGGCCATGGAGATGGAATTAAAGAATCAGTGGGCACAAAATAGACTGACCAGGAAACAAACGCAGTCGAAATACGGTTTTTAAATATAGAAATCTTGTACAAAATTGTATACACGTGTATTATTATTTATTATTTCGTAAGATTCCTTCTATTATTTTATAAAAGTACAAAACTGTTAATTATTATACGTAGTTAAGAAACTTAAAACAGTTATTGTTCGAGATTTGTTTTCCTTAAAAAATCCTTTTCCAAAGCCTCGTACTCCTTTCGTTTAATTTCGACTAAAGCTTTAGCTTGCAGCAAGTTTGGTGGCAAATCACCGTATTGACTGAGCCACTGGTTAAGTTCTGCTAATTCACCTAACATTTCCAAATAACTGTGATATTTGTTTAGTATTTCTTTAGGGTAAAGATGATCGATTTGCATATTAGCTATATCCCTTTCCAAGTTTTCTGTAGTTTGTTGATATTCTTTTAGTCTCGCACATATAGTAGCACAATTACAATAAATATCATTTTGTTCTTCTTGAGAATTCTGAATGAAACCTTCGAGAGAGTTCACAGCTTTCTGTAACTGATCGAGCTTTCTTGAGAAACAAGAATATTTTCTGAAAAGATCATCGTACAATAGGGCCAAATGTTTCTCTTCACGCATCCTTTTCTTCTCCTCTATTTTCTTTCTTTCGCTCATTATACTTAATGTAACGTCATCAGTATCACATAATTTCTCATGTTTTAATATTAAAGCTATTTTTTGCAATCCTTCTTTGATGTCATTTGGCAAGGTTTGTGGTTCCAAATTTAATTTATTCAGTAGCGACGTTTGTTCCTTTCCGAACGCTATTTTTTCTTCATACGTTTCCAACATTCCTCTGCGCAAAATTGGCAGTAAAAACTGCTCTTTCAGAGACATTCCATCACAGTATTTTGTATTTGAAGCAGTACTTAATACAGAGTCACTTTCTGAAGACAAATCTACCTGTCGTTCAAAACACGTTTATGACATTTTTGTTTCTCACATTTAGCTAGAGTATTTTTTAACAGAATATTATGAACATCAGAATTTACCTCGCTATTATCCATATTAACTTTGTTAAACTACAATACTGAAAGATATATTAAAACTGTCTTTTACACTAATATCTCATTGTAAAAGAAAATTTTTCAAAATAATAAATCAGATGACGAACAAATTCCGGATATATTCCCGCACCTAAACGTCGTAAAGAGAAAATTTGAAAAACTGAAAAGTACATACATATATGTATGACATGTATGTACATATAAACATAGGAATACCACCCATATACGACCCACCAACTTTAAGATATGTTTCCACGTGTATAAATAATTAAATTTGTCGACAAAAGAACGAATGCGCATCATACTATTAATATTTGACGATAGTTCTCTTACGTAAATTTACATTGTTCACAATAGCATATATATATATTGACAACGTCGTTATTTAAATATTGTTTCATGTTTCTCATCTCCAACTTGATGAAAATTCGCACCTAAATCGAATTCCGGTAACGGTTGCTTTGCTATATGTATACATATATATACCTATACACACATACATGTTCATGTAATACATACAGACGTCAAGACGTGTGACATCACTGCGAATGTATATGAAACGCTGTTGGTATTTTTTACTGCTTTTAAGTTTCAAGTACGCTTTAATTGACAGTCGGTTGGTTTCGATAACGATACACTCAGGTTATAAAATTTGTACGTCGCAGATAAACGAATTCATGTGACACGTGAATAAGTTTCTGAAAGGCATCAGTGCCGCTGCCGCTGTAGTACTTTTCCTACAGTAGTGTCGAAACGAGTACATAAACGATATCTGTGCAATTTTAAAGTAAAGGCCATCACCGAAGTATAGTGGTTAACAAACAGCAACAATGAGCGACGATCAAGGAAATGANCCATTGTAAAAGAAAATTTTTCAAAATAATAAATCAGATGACGAACAAATTCCGGATATATTCCCGCACCTAAACGTCGTAAAGAGAAAATTTGAAAAACTGAAAAGTACATACATATATGTATGACATGTATGTACATATAAACATAGGAATACCACCCATATACGACCCACCAACTTTAAGATATGTTTCCACGTGTATAAATAATTAAATTTGTCGACAAAAGAACGAATGCGCATCATACTATTAATATTTGACGATAGTTCTCTTACGTAAATTTACATTGTTCACAATAGCATATATATATATTGACAACGTCGTTATTTAAATATTGTTTCATGTTTCTCATCTCCAACTTGATGAAAATTCGCACCTAAATGGAATTCCGGTAACGGTTGCTTTGCTATATGTATATATATATATATATACCTATACACACAAACATGTTCATGTAATACATACAGACGTCAATACGTGTGACATCACTGCGAATGTATATGAAACGCTGTTGGTATTTTTTACTGCTTTTAAGTTTCAAGTACGCTTTAATTGACAGTCGGTTGGTTTCGATAACGATACACTCAGGTTATAAAATTTGTACGTCGCAGATAAACGAATTCATGTGACACGTGAATAAGTTTCTGAAAGGCATCAGTGCCGCTGCCGCTGTAGTACTTTTCCTACAGTAGTGTCGAAACGAGTACATAAACGATATCTGTGCAATTTTAAAGTAAAGGCCATCACCTAAGTATAGTGGTTAACAAACAGCAACAATGAGCGACGATCAAGGAAATGAACTGTCTGAAAAAGTTGAGGTAACATTTTTTACATTTAAATCGAACTTCAATATTCTTTGTCATTGTATTTCCTTCTATTTTCAATTTTTGCATCAATATTTTCTTGTTTTCCCAACATTTTAATGTCAAGCTTCATGAAAATGTATCAAACGTAATTGTTGTTCAATTGTGGAATGTTTTTTCACGTAAACGTCACGTCTGTGCATTTGAAAGTCAAGTACGATATAAACGAGTTGATTTTAATATGTTTATGTAACATCCTTTCTCCTTTCTTTGTAAAAATACTCATGTCTGTTTCAGTTATCTTCAAATGATATTGAGAAACTTGAAGAAGCAAAATTGAGGGCAAAATTTCCAAATCCAGGACGTCCAATAAGCGGACACTCTGCATTTCTGCAAAAGAGATTAGCTAAAGGGGTAAAGAGATGTAAACACTAATTTCTTAATTCTCTAGGCTAGATCTAATGGAAAGTGCATGAAAACATTTACAATATTATGATAAATATATACAATGTCAAATATTTCTTGAGCTTAATACAAAAACATTTTCAGCAAAAATATTTTGATTCTGGAGATTATCAAATGGCAAAGCAAAAATATACGGCTAAACCAAAGCCAGCTGGTGTTTTGCCAACAGGTGATGCTATACCTACACCTGAAACAGTACCACAGCGAAAAACATCTATCATACAACAAAAATTTAACACGACGAGTACTTCATAAATATTTTTTTACACATACAAAATGCAACACCAACCCAATACTGTGCGATTGTACACAATCCGAATTTGAAACGATTCGATACCTTCGTATTTTATAGATGATATTATTTTAAAAGTTTAGGTTTTCTAATATTTTATAAATGCTTATGTATCTTTGTCAATGCTTTGATGTAAAAACTATATGTTTTCATCGATATGTACATTTTTTTAATAGACTGTGTGCCATAGGAGAATTTTTTGAACCATCTAGTATTTGAAGGCACTTGGAGAAAAAAGTTACATCGTTTCGTAATAAATTATTCCGCAGAAAATTCTATATAGTTTGTAATTTTGATTTTTCAACAGTGTCAATGAGTAGATGGAGATGCTATTTATGTTTTATTGTTTGAGTTGATTTCTACAGTTAACGATGAATTTGCATCTTAGCATTAATGAGCATGAAAGTAGAACAGTAAAATTTATAACGTAAATGAGCAATGAAGCGAAGTAACCCAAAACACAAGATTAGGGAGAAAAAGGTAAAATATATAAATGTAACCACTTTTAAGTACATGCAATAGAGTTTCAGGACGAGACATTATACAAATCTGCATTTTCAATGTTGCTGTGATGCGTTTAGTAAGACTATTTTCTTATAAGATGTCAGGTTGTCATAAGAATCTGTACGTAGCATAAAACAATTTTAAATATAGCAGTTGTTTTGGTCATTGTAAGCTATATTAGTAATATATTGCAATTTAAACTTATTAATATTTATTTAGTTACCTTTCCATCGTCTTGATAAGAAAAGGATAAACGCAAGAGGTATTGTCAATTATCATTGATCATTTTCCATATTTGTACAAAAATTTAGTTTCTCAGCTCGGATCAAGTTTTTGCTGTACGAACAATAAGTCGCATATTGATAATACATTTTCCTATACTTAAGAGCCTAATTACTGATATGATTAATATATAAGAGTAACTAAAAAGTGCACTTATAAATAAAAAAACAATTCGATCAATTACGAAGAAAACACAACTTTTATTATGTTTTATGATACATTATAATACAGTAATAAGTACGAAAAAAATGTATTCTTTTTACTCGATGTTTTAGCTAAATATAATAAATTAAACAATAACATTCATAATTTTTAATCTTTAACAATGGTCGATGTACATTAATTACCTTCTTTGTTACATAATTTAAGTACCATATTCAAATCAGTAAGTATCAAGTATAATAAATCTCTTAATATCATATACTCATACCGTAATAACATTGAGTGCACCTCAGATAAACTTCACGCTATTATACATACTTATGAATATTTAATATATTATACAGTACGTGACTGTACTATAAAGGTTACTATTTCATAGACATATCACCGTATAATCACGTGCTAAAAGGCACTTGATAATTTTAGCCGAGTTTTAAACATCCTATCTTTAAGTTACACTTATCAGAAAAATGAATATGGAAAAGCCAATAACTTTTCTATGACAGACTATAACAAATTACAAAATTTTGTACTAGGAGGTATATCAAATTTATACAAAGATTTATAATCTTCATCGTACACAGTAGATGCTTTTAGCTCTTATATTTATTATATGCTACATACATATAAAAAGGAAGATTTTCATATATACATATTTCTTATGAAATCTGTGCTCATTTTAGTAGAATTAAATCTTTGTTTCTCGGTATTTGATGATTGAAACTTGTTTTTCAAGTAGACAGTTCAAACAGAAACTATATCTCATTTTAATTTTAGCTTTACATTTACCTTAAATATTTAAGTGTTTAATGCAGATATTGGCAGTAACTCCCATATTTGTTTCAAAAATATAGCCCATTTTTTTGGTGTCCTTTTCTTTTTCTTTTAAATACAATACGAACAAATGAATGTAGAAGTGCGTTTCTATGTGTACATTTCTTCTATCAAATCTTTATACATTTTGTACACAACATTTCTTTTCAGTTTAAGCGTCGGTCCCAATTCACCAGTAGGTACTGAAAAGTCATGTGGTAGAATCTTGAATTTTTGTACTTTTTGTGCATTACTTATAACTTTAGTATTTGCTCGCTTAATCGCCTTATCGATTTCATCATATACCTAAGGAAAGCATATAGTCACATTTAATGTCACAAAGGTATTTTCATTATCAGCTTTTTGATATACAAATTCATTGATAAATGCTAACTTACAACTTTATCATGCGTGTTTAGAATGTCCGTTACAGTTTTTGAGTTACTTCCGATAGAGTTTAACCATTCTAAAGTCTCAGAAGTAAAGTTATCTTTTGGTTCGCCTGTATCAAGATTCATTTCAGTCTGAAATGAATGTACAAACATTGTTAATATTTACATTTCAAACGTATATGAACATACATATGCTTCATGTATTTTTCCTGTGTTTTATGCATCTTACCTTTAGGCTAACTAGCATAGTAAGGAATTTGCGCTTATCACCAATAAGTACAGCATTGCTTAATGCAGGCAATTCGGCCAACACTAATTGTTCGATATGAACTGGTGGTATATTTTCTCCGCCAGCGGTGATAATTAATTCTTTTATTCTTCCTACATTTAATATAAATAATTATATCCAATGAGTCATTATATAGATATGAGAAAATATGAAGTATGAAGAACGCATTAAAAAAACGTGTTTACCTGTAATAGACAAAAAACCATCGGAATCAATTTTGCCCACATCACCGCTGTGCAACCATCCCTCCGAGTCCAAAGCTTCGGCTGTTTTTTCAGGTTCGTTTAAGTACCCCATAAACACGTGTCTCCCACGCATACACACTTCTCCTTCCCCATTGCTATCTGGATTATCCAATTTCGTACTAAATCCAGGTAAAGTAAGGCCAACAGTACCTAACCTAATCATATCATAAATATGACAAAATCTCAACCTGGTAGGTAGACAGTTGAACTACAGGATGTCATAAAAGAAATTGATTTCCACAAATAAGAGTCTTTCTGTTCTCAAGTCTCTGCACTGAAATAGCATGATATCACTGTATAAAGAGAAATGAGTTACTCAGTACTTTTTTTAACAACGAATAAAGAACTTCCTTATGACATCCTGCATAAACGGTATGAAGAGAAATTAGATGCTAATTAAACGCTACCTATAACGGTCAGGTGTAGTTAGTGTATGAGCGCCACCAGATTCAGACATTCCATATGCTTCGTGAAGTACAATGTCTAAACTCATAAAATATTGTTTGATTTCATTACTTAAAGGTGCAGCTGCTGTAATAGCCAGAATACATCTATCTAGACCGAGGGCTGCACTCACTTTGCTAAAAACTAGCCATTTAGCAAATGAGTAACCCCATGTTTTCGAATCATTTCCATTCATCTTGTTCATGTTGTAATTAAGCGCTTGTGACTTCGCCCAAGAAGAAATCCACGTTTTGACGACGCCATTATTACGCGCAACTGTTTGCATTTTTTCGTAAATCTTCTCCCATACTCTTGGCACACCTACGAAAATGGTAGGTCGTGCTACGAGCAGAGTATCGAGTAAACCACCTTTTAGAGCATTTTTATCTCCAAAGTATGTGGTTGCAGCTAACAACATAGTACAATATATATCGATCAACTGGAACAATAAAAACACTATATATATACAATATATATATAACAAAGATAATTTAGTAAATTTTATAAAAAAAAAGAATTTATGATATTTCACCTGGGCGGCAACGTGAGACAATGGTAAATAGCTGATTAAAACATTATTTCCCTCAGTCAGTTGTAAAGTATGAGTGATGGCTCGAACGTCGTGTATAAGATTATCATGACTCAACATCACAGCCTTAGGATTCCCAACTGTCCCCGACTGTATAAAAGAAATTTAACAGCTTTACGACTGATAACAAATTTAAATTCAAGATTAGGAGAACGATAAAAAGATCTTGTATTCGTACCGTGTAAACTAAAGTACAACATTCATTCACCGCGATTCTCTTTAGTACTTCATTTAATTTGTCATCGGATTCTTGTTCACCAAGTTTTATCAATTCATCCCACTGGAACGTGAAAACCGTTTGTATTTATTTGTCAACGTGACGATCTTACAGTTAGCGCGATATTTTAAATGACGTACACTCAAAACGCCTTCTCGCTCCGGTGTACCTTCGTACTGGATGATTGCTTTTAAGTGGGGTAAATTGTGCTTGACTTCCAGTATCTTGTCCAATTGTTTTGTGTCCTCGACAAGTATTATGTTCGCCCTACTGTTATCAGCACAGTAGTGGCATGCTTCTGGAGAATTGGTCGTGTATATCCCAACGGCGAAGCCTCTGAAAGGAATTAATAACGAGTTACAAATAATTTTATTTAAAAATTATATATTTTATCTACAACATCTATAATTCTTAAACGTTTACCCAGCGTATATAGCACCGATGTCTGCGAAAAACCATTCTGGGCTATTGAATCCTAAAATGCAGACACCATGGTATCGTTCTAAACCTAATTTTAAGAAAGCCTTGGCTACGATTCTCACTTGTTTTTCATATTCTCTGAAAATATCCGTTAACGAAATAAATTAAATATAATTACTTTTATTAGATATTATTACATGTATTAGAGCCTTTTCGTATTATTTGGATTTTATCGTCCTATTAAATCCTTAGAGAGGTATTACCTCCTTGTTAAAAACACGTACGACATTTTCATTTGTTTCTATTGATTATTTATACAACTAGATTAATCTCGTATGAACATGTGTTTCTATCCGGATAGCAAAACCCGAGTGAAAAGATGTGAAAAGGCTCTTCAATATAAAATAGATTTCAGTACTAATTCTATACAGATTGTACTCACTTGTACGTATATTTCCTTCTTTGCCCATTTTCATCAGGCCTCGATACTAGAGCAATGTGATCAGAATATTTCTTAGCTATACCTGATAATAAACCAGGAACTGATATGGGCGCTACGGAATTTACACCTTCGCAATTTAGTCGTATTCGTACACAACCATTTGGTTTCGTAGTTGTGAAATTTTCGGTCGGCAAAACTTGATCAGGTCCTATAAATGCCATAAATATAAATAAAATTATGATATCTATCTTTCAGTTAGGACATTTTTTTTGAAATAAAAATGATAAGTAATGACCTTCTAGGCCAGTTTCGCTGTGAGCTGCATAATAGAAACCTTTGGTCGTTGTCTCCTGTAATTTTACGAAATGAATCGTTAAAATGTAAATATGATTCAGCATACTCACAATAGTATATATATATATATATATAACTACGCTCTTTATAGTCTCTTTTGTATATTACATACCTTTACATTTGTCGTGAACCCTTTTATTGCACCGTTGCTTTGAATTGGCTGCACCGCAGTCATGTTATCTGAAATAATATCGTTGAAATTAGAATTCAGGTAATAATAAACTACGGCCATCGAAATATGATAATTAGAAGAACTCCAGGGGTTTCTCGATATAAACTTTTTCTAACTGTAAGTTATGTGCATAGAACTACCCCTTGAAACGTTACGCAGTTTGGCGGTCGAGTAGCATAAAATGATCCCGGGCCGAATATACTGGTGTTGAAATACACTGCATGATCCAATGAGAAAGCTTTTGTTTTTAATTTGTTTCGTATGAAACTCTTACCAGCGTATTCGTAACATTTCTCTGATTGAAGGGACATTAAACATGATATGAATTGGGTTCTTACGTATTCCATCTACGTCTTATGAAATAGGTAAGTATGATCTAAAGTATATCGTGTTTGGTGTCGTTTTAATCAGGAGAATATCACATGCATATGCTAGTATAAGATTTATACAAAAGTAAACAAAAAAGAAAACAGTTTTGACGTTGAATTAGTAAATACTGTCTCGTCGGTATGTTTATTCATGTTTGCTAAATCCCTCGGTCCCTATGTTAGATACTCGGTGAGACTCTTCCTCTGCGATAAGTGCACGCTTGTAGACTATGCAGACTAGTTTGTACACGAATCGAGAAATCGGTGTTTAAGACCGGTTTATCATTTCAGAATGCACATCGGTATCGAACATTAACATGAATATGATAAGTACCTCGCGACTCATCTGAAAACTGGTGAACACGATAATCGTATCAAAAATGTACTTCTTCGTAGCATCTTATTGCTATGCCTGGCAGAAAGAATTTTTGACTGATTTTATTACAATACATTGTATCCTTATTTGAATTTGTCATCAAGCAGCAAGAACTCTAAGTTGTTCACGTTCTCTAGACGATACACGAATGTTATGACGATTAATTGTAATTTTAGTGTAACGTTATGAGGATTAATTCTAATTTTACTCGACAGTTTAGTAACATGTAAGATAAATGAGACAGTTTCTTTTATCGAAGATTGAGACCGGGATTGAAATCAAATGATACGAGTATGAATACTTCTGTCATAAGCATTAAATCATGCAGTAAGATCGTAGATAGCTGTATTAAAAAGAAGACAGCAGACAAAGTTATGGGATGACCAAATAAATATTAATTTTCAGCCCTTGGGTTCAACGACGGACCTGATTCCTATATCAGAAACTTTGCATCTACGACTCACACGCTCATTACCGTATTTATAAAGTCATATGGTTCAAGGCTGCTCACCTCAATTTTTACAATTCGTGAAACTAACTAAGCCTTTATTAGTAAAACAAGAAAAATGTAAAACGACCGCATCAGCCGTCTCTCCAGTCTCTTAAATAATATTGTTACATTTTTCTTTACCTTCTTCAATTTTCTCTTAATAATATTTCGAATATCTCGATAGAGATATCTAGAGTTCTCTTCTTGATTTATTTCTCTACACTTTCTATTGAATCTCTTCGTCTATTACGATTTCATACTGAATATCAAACGCGTAATGAAAGACAATGTAAATATTTATTCCACGTAAAAAATGGTATAGAAATTGAATTAAGCTTTATTCTGCACTTTGGTTTGGTGTAGACGTAGACAGTCTTCGATGTAGTTTTGTTCTTATTTATTATCGGCACGTGAGCAATATACATAGCGTTACGCGCAAAGTATTAAAGTATTATCATTGCACGGATCGATTTGAATTTGAATTTTAGTCCTTTGAATGACTGAATTAACAAAGAAATATATCGAGGTATAACGATTACCTATTTTCATAAAATTTTCCTATAACATCGTTCGCACAAAAGCATTTGACGCGTATTTCTTTATCGGCAATCGTTTTTGTCAACGGAATGGGAACTGTCCTGAATATTGAGGATGCTGAAACTATTTCGAATATCTCGATAAATGCTACAGCTAGACGTATTCAACCACAGATATAATGTCGTACAGCATTCATTAAAGGATTATAGTTGTTTCGATAATATCTCTAAAAATAAAGTTATTTTTCAGTTTTTAGCCTTGGATATTAACATATTTTCTGGGATATTCTATTTAAATACTTTACCATCGTTCACAACTTGTGGATAAACTACAATTTTGACTTAAATTTCAAATTTATGCTACTTCGGTTTCTTCCATGTTTCGTCTTTGAGATAGAATCAAGAATTCGTGCTCTTTTTGTTGTTCCTGTTTGAATAATTTTTTGGCGTCAATTTATTGGTGTTTATTTTATTTCATTTTTATATCATTATAATTTATTTTATTTCATTTTAGTAAAATCATGGAAAATTTCGAAATTCCAGTACTTTTGCGTCATTACTCTAGAAACAAAAGTTTAAAGCTACTGAAGCGAATGCGAAGTGGAAGGAGGAGAAGTCGTCTCAGTCCGTAAACCGCAAAAATGGTTCAAAAAGTTCAGTAAAGACAAGACCAAAGACTTTCATTTTAGAATATGTATTCATTATTTATCAATAAATTAAGTATAACTACTACGTAACTATTAAATAATTTTCCAAAAGCGGCGAAATGATATACAACACTTGGATATAAAGTATCTTCTTGACGTCGAAAAATTATACGAACTGAAACAACAAAGAAACTGCTTTGACTTTTGGAATGATATCTCTCTTACTTCGTATTCCTCTAATCAAGCGGCAATTTAAATAGACGCAGAACAAAGTTCAATTATTCATGCAACACAACTGCTTTAATGTGAGTGCTAAAAAAAGACGGAAAAGACTGATGGTAACATTTTTCGGTATGCCATTTTTTTGTAATTTAGACTTTTCATCTATGTAACTATAGACGAGTTATACACTAAATATGTAAAAGTTGTTTTCACGATAAATGGCTGGATCGCCCTATCTCTTAACTGAAGTCATTTTTAGTCCAGTCATAGTGGTGCAAGATGATTTCTCATTCTTTACTCTTTTTATACATCAGAACATCAGGCGATGCGTGAGCAAAGTACAACTGATAAATAGACGGACACGTTAACGGTCACTTTTCGCGCGTATTACGCAAACTAAATAATTATATATTTTTCAATATTGTGCACAGACATACTCATGTACATACTCGCACGTGTATCTTCTTACTTATTCTACACATAATTATACAGGGTGTCTCATTTTAATCTTTACACGCGATCTTCTGGAAAAATATTCATTTTTCGAAAAAAATGTTTAAACGAAACATACTGTATTCGAAGGGGGACATGCAGTGGTGGACACTGGTTTTTTTTAGATGGAGGCGCCTCCGAGATTCGAAGGTGACCTCTGTTCTTTTAAATGGAATCCCCATTTTTTAAATACCTACGATGATAGTCCCTTTCATTAGGAATTCAGTGAATATAATTATTCAAGATCATTGAAGGTTAAAATACGAAAGCAAAATACGTCTATCGTANCCCCCACTTTTTAAATACCTACGATGATAGTCCCTTTCATTAGGAATTCAGTGAATATAATTATTCAAGATCATTGAAGGTTAAAATACGAAAGCAAAATACGTCTATCGTAAGTGAGACTTGTAGTAAACACACTAAGGTCCTTCAATGTTAATGAATGTTTTGAAAAATTTCTAGTCGATTACTCATACGTTTTCGTATACTTTTCTCCGACCGTGACCTTGAGCGACCTCGAACAATTATAGTAACTGAATTCCTAATGAAGGTGACCATCATCGTAGGTATTTAAAAAATGGTGGTTCCATTTAAAAAAACAAAGGTCACCTTCGAATCTCGGAGGCGCCTCCATCTAGAAAAAAACAGTGTCCACCATTGCATGTCCCCCTTCGAATAGAGTATGTTTCGTTTAAACATTTTTTTCGAAAAAATGAATATTTTTCCAGAAGATCGCGTGTAAAGATTAAAATGAGACACCCTGTATACACATAAATACATACACGCAAATGACTCTGTGTGTATACATACATACGTGTGTAGACGAATATTTACCTAAAAACGATTGTACACGTAATTACGAGTGACATTCGTATTGTTAAGCTTGTGTTGTTTCGATTATGACTTTAACATTGACATTGACATTGGCATTATCATAATTGATTCACATTGATTGCCATTTGAGGTATCATATCTCTTATCGTGAAATGATCTGTGGATTGAGTCCAATCTGTATGTAAATGCGAATAGTATATATCTGAAGTTGTTCGTTTTCTATTCGCAGAACAGCAAGTTTTCAGTCTTTTTTCACACGATTTCAACGATTACACGTACGTATCACTCATTTATCTGTGTGTACTTTAAAATTACGAGTACCACTTTATCTTTCTTCAAGACGAGATTAAACACACAAAATTAAAACTAGATTAACAATATATTATATGTGTAAGCGACACTATATAGAGTCATTATTACATATGTATATATGTGCCCATAATTATGAAAGTGGTCTAAGTCAAAATTTTTTGAAAAATGAGTTTATCACTTATTTTACACTAGATTCATAATGTGGTATGAAATAACTAACGAACTAATTTTTCAAAAAATTTTGAGTTAGACCACTTTCACAATTATGGGCACATATATCCTTCTCTTTTTCGCTATTGTCATAAGCATACATTGTCATATTATTTATATTCTTACTACGTTATGGAACTTCCAATTATAGTAAGGATGCGGATTCGCAAAGAGTGCGAAGAGCTTGTTTGAATAGAAACGCTTATTTACACTATCTAGAAACGAAATTGCGTATATGATGTGCCTATTGTGCGTGATTAATTTTAAATCCTATAATAAAATATGCGTTTCATCTTGCCATTCCTACTTCCAGTCAACGATATCTTTCAGATAAGAAAAGGTTCCTCTCAGTAAAGTCTATATTCGTATTATCTTTCAGCCGATTGGAAGTCTTTAAAATCTAATAAATGGCGATAAATAGCCTTTTATACCTTATATTATATTAACCCTTTAAAAGTAGAACAACCATTTGGGCGGAATGTAAAGTTTATTAGCTTTCTAGAATACTACGAGGAAACCGACTGACTAAAATCAATAAGCAGAGGCGTAGGACCACCAGTCGGCGGTGTGTTTAAACATGTATAATTGACCAATGCAACAGCGTCTTTATTTACGTATTTATTTGACAAAATATTCGAAGAGCGTTAACGTCCGAGAGATGAAGATGCAACAGGGTCGAGATGAATTGTGTGAATCGTTTGACGGGATACGGTAAAAAAGTCGTAAAAGTATGTCTACTGTAAAGTAGTCGAACGAGTTACAGATGTATAATTCATAGGAATATGATAGATTTGTTAATAACGCAATACGAAAATTAAAGAGATGCAAACAAATCTTTGATATTAGATAACGCTCGGGAGAAAAACACGAAACTGCTGATTTCGTATTGTGTAACACAAATGATATTGTATCGCACTTTTACACTGTCCAATTAGATGACAATTGCTACCTGAAAGCTTAATTACGTACGAAAGCGAATAGTACTAACATTAGTACTAACTACTAATCTGTCTACGAGATATGGACAAGTGACTTGACAAATAAGTTGATATATTTGTTACATAGCGTGTATTTGTCTCTTTACTATTTTATATTCAAGGAAATACGCACGTCATTTACATGATTAATTACTATGACATCGACTGCGTATATAAAGTATGTTGTATAATATGCTACGTATTGACAAAATAATTTATAAACACATGAATGAGATAACGTGGCAAGAGCTAGATTTAATAATAGTTTTACCTACTTATTAATGTACGTACACAAACTAAAAAGGGTAACGGTAATGAATATTTCATGCGATCATTATCAATAGTTTCGTAACTTTAGACGTCAACCACACACACACACACACATCGAACGATCATTAGGAATTTTGTATTGAAATTACATGTATGTAATCTAAATTTTAATTCTTAATTAGAATTTGCAAACTTTGGAATGAGACTGAAGAAAACGCAGGTCATGTTAATGACGAAAGTTTTCTTTTGTCCAAGTTTTCTTTCACCGTGTTCTCCCGAGAGGGTACCGTTAAATGCCAGTGTTGATTCGAAGACAGAAAGTGGGTCTACGTGCTCGAATAATTTGCTTTATGAAATTACCGAAGAAACATCACTTTTATCACTATCACATACTGGATAGCGTAACGAAAAGAAGCAATTTTAAATTGTAATTTGTTCGTCATAAGTCTGAACTAACTGCAACGCGTGATTCTCACACTATTACTGATAAAATTATCTACAATATGTGGTGTTAAGTTTCACCTCATTTGTTCGAGTGCAAATTATTTTTTATTTGTTGCTTAATTTTAGGACACTTGGAATATTAAAATAAGATTCAAACATAATAAGCCGCGTAATAGTCACTTGATTTTCTAAGGCATGTATCTAAACGTGCCTCGTTTTTCCCGGTTCCCCAAAAACGCTAATATCTTATTAGAAATTATTTTCGAAAAAATATCTATTTATTTACATCTTTTATGATGTAATTAAACACAACCTTGATTCTCGATAAATTCAAGAATCAAAAATAAAACTAAAATTCAGAATAATTGCTAGTATTCAATAATTATATTGCCTATTATAACTTACCAATTGATATTTGAACGATGAGGAAAAATGAGACACGAGAGAAAGAGATAAATGTATGCTGCACGCAAAAGAACTCTAGAAACTGAATACAATCTTCGCGATTGTACGGGCTTTAAATATTCTCTTCAGATTTCATAGACTTGCCCCATGACCCCATCTTACTCCCACTTCTTAAGCATGCTACATTATGTTAGATATCTTTTGCCTAATTTTCTTCAACCACGAGAGTTTACGTTGTTGTTTTACGTAGTACTTTTACGTTGATAACATAACTAATTTTTCACCTTTGCACAAAGTGCTTAACGAGTTTTTAATGTACTTACTTATTTCAAACAAGTCTTTAGTTAGTTGCTAATGAAATATCTTGTGACACATAGTCACACAATTAAATGTAGTGCTCTTAGTAAAGATTAATTCTCGAATATTCCGCGTGTAAAATAAAATTCAAAGCAATCACGCATGATTTGGTCGCAGTTCTTTAAAAATCTTTGTTATCACTATTAGCACATGCTCTAACAATAATTATATTTAACTGTACAAGATGCATCAGCTAAATGATAAAATTTCATCGCCAGCTTCTTTTATCTTTTGTTATACATATACGTATTGTCGTAAGACGTGAATATATGTATTATGTATATACATAATTTATTAATGTATTTTCTGAATGATTGCATATCATTAAAACTCAAAGATTATTTTTCTATCTTATCATTAAAGTAAGATAAAACTGTGAGCAACATGTAAATAAATAAGAAAGGAAACGGATAGCAATAACCATCTAAAACTGGTTTTAGAGAAATAATAAGAGAATTATAAAAAATACAGACATGCTTTTCTAGGATAACCAATTGTGACCTCGACTCTGTTATGAGAAGGAATTATTTTCCATATTTTTTGCTATCCACCTTTGACATACGTTCAATACCATTTTATTTAATACAATTTTTCCAGTCTACATAGTTGTATGTGACTAATCAATTTTGCGTCACGTTAGGTGGGGCATCCTATACACGTATGAAGTTTAGTTGAAATTAAATTTCCTTCTTTTCAGAGACAAAACATAATCGAAATTTAATCAAATCGCGATTATTCACTGTCTAGAAAAACCGAAGGGTCTGTAAGGAACACGTGGTGCTCACAACAAGTGATGACGGTCCTAGTCATATACATTACAATATACGTGTGTAGCGTGATCTAGAGTAAACGTTAATGATATCTAGCAGGTGGAATCATCGACTTTTTACATTGACGTTGAAGATCGTGATTGGCCGATTCTCCAGCTGAAACGAACATACGATACGGAGCAGCTGAACGCACCAATCAACGGCTTCGGATTACTCTCGAAGGTAAATGAGTAAATTTTCAAATGAATACGATTTGTTTTGTCATAATTTTTTTAATTTAATCACGGGCGAGGTATATACGATTATTTTCCGATTTATTCGATACCCAAAGACAATAAAACGTTAAGTATCAGCTATGTAGTGGGGAATGAATTTACAACCGTTACCGGTGATGACGCTACATCGGAATCTGTACAGCATTTTAAATATCAGCAAAAGATTAGTTTCTGCAAAATTTTCGATCCATATTGTTCATGAATTTGGTAGGTCATTGAATACGACAGAATGTCATCTCATTTATTCAATAGGCTATAATTGTTTGATAACATGTTGGACAGTAGATTTAATGGTTAGACAGACACAAATAAATATTTACACGATTGTATGACTGTTTATATGAGATCCGGTTCAAATGTCTCGTCGGCAATTTTGACTTACCTGATTCTTTCTTCTGGTGGCTTTACGATGATCGTGTAGTTTCCGTCTTCTTACAAACAGTTCAAGTTGTACGCGTTTCAATTTCAGTCGTACGCCTGATAACTCCGTAGAACACGAAAGTTCTTCCGATACTGACGCCTGACGCTCGTGTGACGTGACGAGTGATGATGACGATAGTGACAATACTCTAACTCTAAGTTTACCGCGTACTGTAGCCTCCAACCGACTTGCGACTTGTTTGATTCGATTGCGCTCTATACTAAATGAACGATAGCAATCCGTACCATGTGGCGAGGATTCGAAGTTACTGTAGTTTGTAGTATGGAAATGGATATAGCTGGTAATACGGTAGTAGTAGTAGTAGATAATATCTACTAGATATTCGCATACAACCAACGGTAATGTTACATGTGTACATATAAATATAGTTCGATCAGGTTCGCCTTGGCAGAAAATTATTTAAATAAAGCANCATCGAACGATCATTAGGAATTTTATATTGAAATTACATGTATGTAATCTAAATTTCAATTCTTAATTAGAATTTGCAAACTTTGGAATGTGACTAAAGAAAACGCAGGTCATGTTAATGACGAAAGTTTTCTTTTGTCCAAGTTTTCTTTCACCGTGTTCTGCCGAGTAGGGTACCGTTAAATGCCAGTGTTGATTCGAAGACAGAAAGTGGGTCTACGTGCTCGAATAATTTGCTTTATGAAATTACCGAAGAAACATCACTTTTATCACTATCACATACTGGATAGCGTAACGAAAAGAAGCAATTTTAAATTGTGATTTGTTCGTCATAAGTCTGAACTAATTGCAACGCGTGATTCTCACACTATTACTGATAAAATTATCTACAATATGTGGTGTTAAGTTGCACTTCATTTGTTCGAGTGCAAATTATTTTTTAATTGTTGCTTAATTTTAGGACACTTGGAATATTAAAATAAGATTCAAACATAATAAGCCGCGTAATAGTCACTTGATTTTCTAAGGCATGTATCTAAACGTGCCTCGTTTTCCCCGGTTCCCCAAAAATGCTAATATCTTATTAGAAATTATTTTCGAAAAAATATCTATTTATTTACATCTTTTATGATGTAATTAAACACAACCTTGATTCTCGATAAATTCAAGAATCAAAAATAAAACTAAAATTCAGAATAATTGCTAGTATTCAATAATTATATTGCCTATTATAACTTACCAATTGATATTTGAACGATGAGGAAAAATGAGACACGAGAGAAAGAGATAAATGTATGCTGCACGCAAAAGAACTCTAGAAACTGAATACAATCTTCGCGATTGTACGGGCTTTAAATATTCTCTTCAGATTTCATAGACTTGCCCCATGACCCCATCTTACTCCCACTTCTTAAGCATGCTACATTATGTTAGATATCTTTTGCCTAATTTTCTTCAACCACGAGAGTTTACGTTGTTGTTTTACGTAGTACTTTTACGTTGATAACATAACTAATTTTTCACCTTTGCACAAAGTGCTTAACGAGTTTTTAATGTACTTACTTATTTCAAACAAGTCTTTAGTTAGTTGCTAATGAAATATCTTGTGACACATAGTCACACAATTAAATGTAGTGCTCTTAGTAAAGATTAATTCTCGAATATTCCGCGTGTAAAATAAAATTCAAAGCAATCACGCATGATTTGGTCGCAGTTCTTTAAAAATCTTTGTTATCACTATTAGCACATGCTCTAACAATAATTATATTTAACTGTACAAGATGCATCAGCTAAATGATAAAATTTCATCGCCAGCTTCTTTTATCTTTTGTTATACATATACGTATTGTCGTAAGACGTGAATATATGTATTATGTATATACATAATTTATTAATGTATTTTCTGAATGATTGCATATCATTAAAACTCAAAGATTATTTTTCTATCTTATCATTAAAGTAAGATAAAACTGTGAGCAACATGTAAATAAATAAGAAAGGAAACGGATAGCAATAACCATCTAAAACTGGTTTTAGAGAAATAATAAGAGAATTATAAAAAATACAGACATGCTTTTCTAGGATAACCAATTGTGACCTCGACTCTGTTATGAGAAGGAATTATTTTCCATATTTTTTGCTATCCACCTTTGACATACGTTCAATACCATTTTATTTAATACAATTTTTCCAGTCTACATAGTTGTATGTGACTAATCAATTTTGCGTCACGTTAGGTGGGGCATCCTATACACGTATGAAGTTTAGTTGAAATTAAATTTCCTTCTTTTCAGAGACAAAACATAATCGAAATTTAATCAAATCGCGATTATTCACTGTCTAGAAAAACCGAAGGGTCTGTAAGGAACACGTGGTGCTCACAACAAGTGATGACGGTCCTAGTCATATACATTACAATATACGTGTGTAGCGTGATCTAGAGTAAACGTTAATGATATCTAGCAGGTGGAATCATCGACTTTTTACATTGACGTTGAAGATCGTGATTGGCCGATTCTCCAGCTGAAACGAACATACGATACGGAGCAGCTGAACGCACCAATCAACGGCTTCGGATTACTCTCGAAGGTAAATGAGTAAATTTTCAAATGAATACGATTTGTTTTGTCATAATTTTTTTAATTTAATCACGGGCGAGGTATATACGATTATTTTCCGATTTATTCGATACCCAAAGACAATAAAACGTTAAGTATCAGCTATGTAGTGGGGAATGAATCTACAACCGTTACCGGTGATGACGCTACATCGGAATCTGTACAGCATTTTAAATATCAGCAAAAGATTAGTTTCTGCAAAATTTTCGATCCATATTGTTCATGAATTTGGTAGGTCATTGAATACGACAGAATGTCATCTCATTTATTCAATAGGCTATAATTGTTTGATAACATGTTGGACAGTAGATTTAATGGTTAGACAGACACAAATAAATATTTACACGATTGTATGACTGTTTATATGAGATCCGGTTCAAATGTCTCGTCGGCAATTTTGACTTACCTGATTCTTTCTTCTGGTGGCTTTACGATGATCGTGTAGTTTCCGTCTTCTTACAAACAGTTCAAGTTCTACGCGTTTCAATTTCAGTCGTACGCCTGATAACTCCGTAGAACACGAAAGTTCTTCCGATACTGACGCTCGAGTGACGAGTGACGATACTCTAACTCTAAGTTTACCGCGTACTCACGCGTACTGTAGCCTCCAACCGACTTGCGACTTGTTTGATTCGATTGCGCTCTATACTAAATGAACGATAGCAATCCGTACCATGTGGCGAGGATTCGAACTTACTGTAGTTTGTAGTATGAAAATGGATATAGCTGGTAATACGGTAGTAGTAGTAGTAGATAATATCTACTAGATATTCGCATACAACCAACGGTAATAGTGTACATATAAATATAGTTCGATCAGGTTCGCCTTGGCAGAAAATTATTTAAATAAAGCAAAGATTAACCCAAGATAAACTATATTTGGAAACATTAAAATCCATTCTAGATTAAATTTAAATTTATTTTAGATTAAAAAAATCGGAGAAAGTCGTCTCAAAAATCAAAGTTTTTAAATGAACTATACTTACGTGAAACAAAAAATTTATGCCGTCATTACGGGAAAAAATTTACGATCACGAAATGAAGCTAGACATAATACTTTATTACTTATACATACAAGAAATCATATCAAAAAATTAGTTATTCAGTGTGTTCAGTGAATATTTAGTCTCATTTCTTTTACGAGCAAGTTTTGTAGCATAGATAAATTTGAGATTGAAATGTGTATATAACTTTCAACAACATAATATATATTTGGGTGAGATCATGTCAGCCAAATTATGTCTGTCATGCAGAAAGCAATATAGCAACAAATGCATAAAATGAATACTTTTCACAATTTAATTCTTTTGTACAAAATAAAGTAGTCATTAATTATATGTGATCATTTCATTCAACAACAATGTGAAGAACACTGACGAAAAAGCTACATATCACAAGAACTACAACAAATTCCACATTGTTATTTAGGAATCTATGAAACCATTGTATAGAAAATAATCCAAAATAGAGTAAAGTTATTAGTATCACTTAGGAAAGATGAAAAATCAGTGACTACATGCAAAAGAAAACACATGTCTCAATTCTGAGGATGACACGTAATAAAATATAAAATGTAATAGTTACAAAAACTGCATTTCAATGACTTAGAACATCACAGTCATAGGTATTAAAGAACAGTCCTTAAAAAAGTAAATGAGTTAACTATTTCTTGTACTTAAGCACAATGTTTATTCCTAAAAGAATTGTTCTTCGCAAAAACAAGAAACCCATACAGATTTAGAGTTTAAAAGGTGTAATAATGATAAAATGTTATTAGAACTCAATGTTGAAGCTTCTGGGTTCCAACGGTCTACTTTTTTTTTTTTTTTTTNTTTTTAAATGAACTATACTTACGTGAAACAAAAAATTTATGCCGTCATTACGGGAAAAAATTTACGATCACGAAATGAAGCTAGACATAATACTTTATTACTTATACATACAAGAAATCATATCAAAAAATTAGTTATTCAGTGTGTTCAGTGAATATTTAGTCTCATTTCTTTTACGAGCAAGTTTTGTAGCATAGATAAATTTGAGATTGAAATGTGTATATAACTTTCAACAACATAATATATATTTGGGTGAGATCATGTCAGCCAAATTATGTCTGTCATGCAGAAAGCAATATAGCAACAAATGCATAAAATGAATACTTTTCACAATTTAATTCTTTTGTACAAAATAAAGTAGTCATTAATTATATGTGATCATTTCATTCAACAACAATGTGAAGAACACTGACGAAAAAGCTACATATCACAAGAACTACAACAAATTCCACATTGTTATTTAGGAATCTATGAAACCATTGTATAGAAAATAATCCAAAATAGAGTAAAGTTATTAGTATCACTTAGGAAAGATGAAAAATCAGTGACTACATGCAAAAGAAAACACATGTCTCAATTCTGAGGATGACACGTAATAAAATATAAAATGTAATAGTTACAAAAACTGCATTTCAATGACTTAGAACATCACAGTCATAGGTATTAAAGAACAGTCCTTAAAAAAGTAAATGAGTTAACTATTTCTTGTACTTAAGCACAATGTTTATTCCTAAAAGAATTGTTCTTCGCAAAAACAAGAAACCCATACAGATTTAGAGTTTAAAAGGTGTAATAATGATAAAATGTTATTAGAACTCAATGTTGAAGCTTCTGGGTTCCAACGGTCTACTTTTTTTTTTTTTTTTAAGTCAACTAAATAAGAGAAAAAATATGTAGGGAGTTATCCGATGGAAACTTGAAAATTCTAGACTGAGAAGTTCAGAAAAGCTAAGCTACATAAATTATTCCATGTTTACATAAGTTGAGTTCTACATTTTTGTAGTCTTATATTTGACATATTATTACCATGACGAAAATTTTCACAATTGGTAATTTGCATACACTTCTGTTTGTTCAAGTGCTATG
This sequence comes from Ceratina japonica, assembly GCA_019453355.1. Classification (NCBI taxonomy): domain Eukaryota; kingdom Metazoa; phylum Arthropoda; class Insecta; order Hymenoptera; family Apidae; genus Ceratina; species Ceratina japonica. The sequence continues at coordinate 31,120 of SMSR01000342.1, forward strand.
TTCATACGATAACCTATACAAGCCAAACCACCTGGAAAAGAAAAGTAAAAATTTACTAATTCAACTATTTTTTGTGTTCAAATTTACTACGACTACATAAGTAATACATAAATAAACAGTAAACATATATTACCTATACACTGCGTAATACTATTTAATTTTACGAGAATTTAATTTT
>SMSR01000347.1:4558-20047 GCA_019453355.1 Ceratina japonica
TTCCTTTCCGTACAAGTCCATCCAGTATTCTAGCAAATATTGGTTTGACCGTTTTAAGGTATTTATTTACCAGCGTGATAAATAAACTTTTCTAATGCCGAGTATAAAGAATTTATTAATGAAAAATATAAACGTATAAAACGCTCTGCCGTTTGGTTACGCTGCTGAAGACACTAACTGAGCCGTGCCCTACGCTGAGTATATCGCACACCGATATTTCGGCAAGACGAAACAAAGGTTGGACTAACCGCTCTTCTTATCTATGCAGGTCTGGACCTGCTCACCGTGGTGTAACAATGTGTAAATTGCGCTTAAACAATATTACAAAGGAACGGCTGCGTCTCTGACAAAAAGTACAAAGTATTTAAATTACTCGTGTATAATGTAATAGACCGAAACGATGTGCGACTGAAGATGGGAACGTGACCGATGTGAGTATAATTTTATTTCAGGCAGAATCTATTAAGATCTGCTAGTAAGCAGACAGACGATTTTCAAACAACGACCAGTTACGTCCGTCACCTGTCGTTACCAAACGTGAACCAATAATGAAAATACCACATGACTTTTATCCGAAGCGTATCGTTCGTAACGTACCTTGTCTGGAACGGATAATACAAATCGACCATTAACCGGGATTTAAAAAAAAAAATAAATCTTTCTATTCTTCGTGTTCGTTAACAGGCAGCAATCTCGCGAGTGAATACGATATGGAGAGGGTAATTAGATAATCGCAAAGTGGTCGTGGTGAACGTGAAGGAGGCTCATTGTCGGTGCTTGGGCGATTCGATAAAAGCCGAGGGTATAAACCACGCCCGTCGTTAGAGCTAACAAAGTGGATTAACGCAGCTGGTGGCGCTCTCGGCGCTCTATCGAGCCTGTTTCATCCCCTACAAGGGCCGGACCACTCTTTCCTTTCCTTCGGCACCGTATAACCGGACAAACTTGCTAAGAAAATTGTTTTCAGAGCCGCGGTGTCTCGCTACGGCTAATTGTAAGTTAATACAGCCTGAGAAAGCCGTCTCTGGTTAAGATGTTTGCCTTTTAAGGGGATGTTTGGTAGTTTCATTGAGGCTTAGCAAACTTATTTCCATTATTTTTTTGTTCTCGCAAAAAACTAAGCTCTAATTAGCAGAGATAAATTTAAATAAAATCTACATGTACAGAAAGCAATAAAAATGCGACAGTATTTTATTTAGGAGAAAATACGTTTCCAAATAAATGTACGTACGTATAACATACGTATCGCGCTGATTTCACACACCAGTTATCCACGGTAATTGAGAATCAATGGAACCGACCAACCGGCTTGATTGACTTAATCGTCCTGGTTTCAAAAGTGATTTTTTTCTACCGTTGAAAAAAAAAATGCGAAAATGGGCGAGAAAAAAGGCGACCAAAAAGTACTTGACTAGTAGGACGACAGAAGCGAACGATATCAATATTTTCTGGCGATTCGTATTGAGCAAAATGAAAATTCTCTTTCGGTTACGTTCTTTCATCGGCGATCCAGCGGAATTCAATCGTGGCCATTTAAATTGTTTGACGAACGGTGATTCTACTCGTGTGCAGGCACGTATGTATACACGTGTGAAAGGAAATGAATGATCACTAGAAATATATCAGACGAGACGCGTGCCCCCGGAATGGAAAGCTTCATTCGTCAAACCGGAACAATATTGTTCCGAATTCGAAGGACTCGAGTTCTATACCTTTTTTTTCGGCTCTCTACGCCCGACAGGAACACTCTGTTGATATTTCCATCAACTTCTGGCACCATTACTCTTCGGAAAGACAGACAATATCAGAATATTTATTTCCAACCATTATTTATATTGCTTCATTATTAGAATTATTGGCCTCAACGTTCCTTACAATTCTCCATTTGTTGTTATTTATGTATTGTACATACTATAATTTAATGTGAAAAAATTGATTCATATAAATCTTGTGAGAGTAATGGCGTAATAAGATTATANCTCATTGTCGGTGCTTGGGCGATTCGATAAAAGCCGAGGGTATAAACCACGCCCGTCGTTAGAGCTAACAAAGTGGATTAACGCGGCTGGTGGCGCTCTCGGCGCTCTATCGAGCCTGTTTCATCCCCTACGAGGGCCGGACCACCCTTTCCTCTTCTTCGGCACCGTATAACCGGACAAACTTGCTAAGAAAATTGTTTTCAGAGCCGCGGTGTCTCGCTACGGCTAATTGTAAGTTAATACAGCCTGAGAAAGCCGTCTCTGGTTAAGATGTTTGCCTTTTAAGGGGATGTTTGGTAGTTTCATTGAGGCTTAGCAAACTCATTTCCATTATTTTTTTGTTCTCGCAGAAAACTAAGCTCTAATTAGCAGAGATAAATTTAAATAAAATCTACATGTACAGAAAGCAATAAAAATGCGGCAGTATTTTATTTAGGAGAAAATACGTTTCCAAATAAATGTACGTACGTATAACATACGTATCGCGCTGATTTCACACACCAGTTATCCACGGTAATTGAGAATCAATGGAACCGACCAACCGGCTTGATTGACTTAATCGTCCTGGTTTCAAAAGTGATTTTTTTCTACCGTTGAAAAAAAAAATGCGAAAATGGGCGAGAAAAAAGGCGACCAAAAAGTACTTGACTAGTAGGACGACAGAAGCGAACGATATCAATATTTTCTGGCGATTCGTATTGAGCAAAATGAAAATTCTCTTTCGGTTACGTTCTTTCATCGGCGATCCAGCGGAATTCAATCGTGGCCATTTAAATTGTTTGACGAACGGTGATTCTACTCGTGTGCAGGCACGTATGTATACACGTGTGAAAGGAAATGAATGATCACTAGAAATATATCAGACGAGACGCGTGCCCCCGGAATGGAAAGCTTCATTCGTCAAACCGGAACAATATTGTTCCGAATTCGAAGGACTCGAGTTCTATACCTTTTTTTTCGGCTCTCTACGCCCGACAGGAACACTCTGTTGATATTTCCATCAACTTCTGGCACCATTACTCTTCGGAAAGACAGACAATATCAGAATATTTATTTCCAACCATTATTTATATTGCTTCATTATTAGAATTATTGGCCTCAACGTTCCTTACAATTCTCCATTTGTTGTTATTTATGTATTGTACATACTATAATTTAATGTGAAAAAATTGATTCATATAAATCTTGTGAGAGTAATGGCGTAATAAGATTATAAAATTAATTCATGAGTTTGGTTTACGTAGTCCGTTCAATTTTGTTTACGATAACATTTTCGATTACGGATTTGGCGTTTGATAAACACGAAGATGAAATGGAACTCTTATTATTGATGAGATTTTTCCATAAATACATGTATTTTCGGTCGCAGAAAAACTGTATGCAAACCGTTCCCACAAGCGTCAATGTTTAAAATAATAACAAAATATTCTCTTGTTTCGTTTTCTTCTTTTGACTTTCCAATTACGAAATTTCTAGATTACAGAAAAGAGAGTGCTCCGTAAATATCGGGAAATATGTACAACTAGCAACGAGGAGAATCTCGTTAGTTGAATTTAGAGTCTTACAAATCTTTTTGGGGATTTTATGATTCGATGGAGGCAAAGGTAGAAGCTGGTAGTAAAACTGCTAGAGTTGCTACATTTCGGAAATAAATTTCATTTTCGAACGATCCGCCGGTGAATATATTCTTGGAAATTCTGGTCGGCGTAAGGAAAGGGAAAAGATTGAGAACAGTGAGCTTAAAACATTTATTAACCAATTTAGAAATGGATGGTAGAAACGGTGGAAGATCTACTTATACATATAAGACGTTAAACATTATTCGACTTAAACGTAACTTCTGAGATAAGGGAAAACACGATCTTTTCGTTGGAGCAGAATTTATCCTTCTTGGACAACTCTCTTTCCGGAGGATACCCACGGAAAAAGTAGTAGGTTCTCGCAATCGATTTTGGTTTACCGCAGAATTCACGAGTCATCGACGTCGATAAAACTTTCGACAACTTATCTATTCTACGCGAGATCACTTTCTTCGTACGTTTTTCTTCTTTCTCAAATCTAAATCTAACCCTGAGTTATGCACTTTGCGAGGGCACTCGAAGGCGCTAGCGATGGAATTTCGCGGGCATTTGATCAATTTTCCTTTGGGCGGCGCAAATGGATTGAATGGTGCAATATTGATCGTGTTGCCGAAGTACAGGGTGCCCAAAAGTTGTAACGGAGTCTGAAAATTTAATCAATTTTTTCAATTAAAGTTTTTATATTTTTCATATCGGGTATCGTAAAAAAGTACCATAGAAAAATTTGTAACTAAATAGCGAATACAAATTGCGAAATCTTTTTTTTATCAAAACAAATGTTTAGTAATAATAACATGAGACAATTCTTAGGTAAATTTAAAAAACGTGTAACTTTCAAATTAGGAACAACATCATTTTTTTAGTGCAAAGAATTATGTACAATCTTGAATCGATTAACCACGTAGTTATTGAGAAATCCTTAATAACAGTTGAAACATGACTGATTCGGAAAATGGATGATGAATTCGGCTGGAGTGACCGTTAGAGTGAATCGAGAAACTATAGCTAAGTAATTTAGCGAGCATCGTCACGAATCTTATCGACCTTCTTCTGTCCGCCGGTTGTCGGTTTGCGACGCGGGCGCGATTCACCGGAAATTCTTGTAGAATGGCTCGCATCTTCGGCATTCCTGCACCTGTTGAATTAGGACATCGATCGGTCTGCTCCTTACGAGTAGATGAATGCCAGCCAAGATGGAAGGGGCCAACTCGCTTCTTCGACTTGAAACCACTGAATAAAGCGATAAATTCAACGGAATACGAACTTCCCGACAGTTTTATCTGCTTCTTTCGTTGTTCCCGCGTGACAATAGAGTTAACAGGGAGATCTCGTAACATTATGGACTCGTACGTGTTTGCAACAGTTTGGAAAAGTAATTCGGAGTCTAGAGGACAATGTGTTCTTGGTCTTTTTAACGAAACTGAGAATATACTTAACGATAGAACAGAAAAACTACATTCTATACAACACAGCACAGCGAATTTAAAGAATTTAAGACAAAAATTTACTTGAGAAGATTCGAAAAATTCATTTCAATAATTTGATAATATGGTATCATAAATTTTTGACCAGTTAATAACCCTGGATAGATTAATTACTGGATAGATAAATAAACCAGTTACCTTAAAACTTAATGGTATAGTTAGTGGTAAATAATTATTAATTAATTTTGCTTTCTAGAAGATGTTATGCCGAATCAAACGACACGAGGAAGTCTAAATCGCGCGGTAGGCCAAGTCAGCTGGTTCGACCTCTGCGTACTCACGCTCAGGTCTGGTGGTAGTTAACACGAACAAATATTTCATTGGTCAAAGAAATCGATACGTAGCTATAGCTCAAAACGCGATACGCGTTATAACGTACGGTACGCCAGTATGCATTATGGCGGCATGATGATAGTTCGCGTTTCGTTAACCGTTTTGATCGCCGCCTCTTCGTTCGGCTTCCCGATTCGTGCGCGATCAAAATAATGCGTCAGGCGTCCCGCACTTGGGTTTCGGTGCTTTTCGGTGAATCCTACGGAGACTGTACCGATTTACGAACAACGACCCCTGGAAATCGTATTCATTGTCAGAGGCAGTTATGGTTTTCGTTTGGACGGCGGAAGAGTGAGTAAAAAATAATTTTGCTTGTATATGTCAAAAGTGATCTTTTCGTCATCTTTTCGGTTTCATTTTTATGAATATATAATTATTTTTAATAAGATATCATATTAATTGCGAAAATAATAATTGTCTTGAAAATTAAGTACATTTATTATGTTATTTATTAATTTAATAGGCATTGTATCTAGCGCACTATTATGTGTAATATTATTAACACATTACTGTACAAAAACGCTGCAGATGTTAATGTAAAAATGAGGTCTAAAAGTTGTAAATTTTTACTTTTTGATTATTGAATAAAAATGTGGGGTAATCGAACTAATTGAAAAGATACTTAATGTTCAAGGAACAAAAAAATATGATTTGATAACATCTTCTTGTGTTATTGCTACGCATAAGCAACATAATATTATTTTAACATTGTTACCTTTATACTAATATCAACTAAAACTATATTAAAATTCATAAATAAATTTAACAAACATAGTTTATACTAATCGAACAATGATTTTGAACATTTTATTTTGCACTCTCAATTAACTAGGGAGTCAGCGAAGAACTACCTTAATAGATTAGATAAACGGCTTCATATGTATACGCTATATGCCAATTTTTATTTGACAATTATTGCTTATCTATACCTAAGCCTAGAATAATGTGTAATTGCTCTAGAGAAGAATTGATTATTATTAAGTCACGGCGGCGTCGCGTCGCGAACTTCATATCGAGGATACTATTCTACCGAGCGACATTTGCATTACAAATATCGATCGCACATATCATTATAATAACGTTATACTAAATATTGTCGGATGATAATAGTCACGTAATTCTGAGGGTGGCGATCGAAGAGAGTGCGTAACGAATCTGGGTTGTGAATTCCGTAAACGGCACAGTCTGTATCGGTTATGCAGTAAGAGCTCCCTTATGTTAGTATCTCAATTGCGTTATGTTCGGAGTTCCAGAGACGATACACCAAGTTCGTATTATATTGGCTACCACTTCGCTTCCAGTAAATTCCACTTGCTCGTGGTCCCTTCGGTCTAATATAATCGCTGCACCGTCTGTGTGAGTGTATAGATCGTATCGTACAATTTGTACAAACTTTCGCGTTTCATCCCTGGTCTTTCGTCGTTATTTCGGATATCCCTTGTACCCTCCTATTTCTCATCGACATCCGTTTTACAACGTGACGTTCGACGAGTCAATTTTCATTCTACCAATCCGTAAACAGCTCCGACTTTTCTCTTTTTCGTTCCCTTGCAGCTCTCTCTAATTAGTTTCTAAAAGCTGGATACCGACATGAAAGGGACACCAATAGGCGAGTATACCGTGTTTTAGGAACAAAAATCCGTGAATGTTCATTCACATCTGCCGCACGTACGCGTCAGCTAATGCAATTTCAACTGTCGTGGGTGCACACGTGCGTGATAATAGAATAACGGAATTGCAACACAATAACAGTAATAATAGTGAAAATAGTACACGTCCATTGCGAGTAGTTTACTGTGTAGTTCACAATACAGCCTTTGTGGACAAAAGATTGGATAACGGAGTTAAGAAAAGTGTTGCTTTGTTTCTGTTTGTACTCGATATACTTTCCGAGTATACTATAAATAATATTAAATCAGAAGTTAAAATTTAGGCAAAACAATTTGATTCACTAAGTGACCCCGTAATTCACGTAACCCGCATTGAATTCCGTGGACGACCACCTAACAGCCTCTCTTTTACGGGATCTCGGGTCTAAACTCTTCTCTTCGAGTAGTCCATCCTTCAGTGACCACCACTTGGCTTCCTGTAATTCTGTTTACCCTGCACCCCCATGCGTTCATCCGCGCACATCCTGCGCGATTGCACAGAACGTTGATCGAAAGAGCCTGCTCGATAAAGACGGATAGAGAGGGAGCAGGAAAGAAGAAGGTCGCATGAAGAGAAAGAGGGACGAAAACTGGATAAAGGAGAGGTACGCGCGATAGTGATCGAGACTACCGCTGAATATTGCGGTAGGAAATCCGACTTTCGATATCGGCATCCTAATAAAAATGGAAATACTATAGTCTTGCATCCACGAAAAGTATTATAGGTCATACCATTCGCTCGTCTGCTTTAAAGAAAATAATTAGTTCCAAATGTTTTTCACTGAAAAAAATAAGATATTCATATCTACAAGTGAACATAATTTCGAAATAAATATCCAGTTTTTTTGCACATACTTTAAGGTTTCAACGTAATTAATTCCAAATGTTTTTCACTGAAAAAAGTAATATATTCATATTTAAAAGCGAGCGAAATAAATACCCAGTTCTCTTGCATATAATTTAATATTGCAACATTACTAATGCCATACGTTTTAAATTTAAATAAGAGAAAGGGAAGGTTAGCTATCTAGTTTCGTCTTATAGAGCTCTTTTATGCAATCGTTGAAAGCTCGTAGAATTGTTCTGTAAATAAGACAGTACGTATTAGACCTAGCTTTATAAAATCAATATTGTGTCAAACGCTAACAGCTGAATAGAAATATTCCCACCTTAAAGATCTCACCGTTAGTCTGAAAGTCACGGAAACTAGTCGAACTGTTTAAAAAATTGATGTGTCTTCTGTTAACGTTTCCGCCTTACTCAACAAATTTTTGCTTCATTTTAATAAAATCCCACTTTGTGGAAGCGAACAGAAAATTCGATGGTATATAATTTGATGAAATTGAAGTCTCAAACTGCTGTGGTTTACATAATGATTATCCAATTATCGATTTGAACAGATCAATGAACTGTATTGTAGCTAAATCATCCGGTTATATGCGCGGAATATCTTTTGATCTGCTAATTGGTAGCCATATTTTAACATTTAATGCATTTCTATTGAATGCGACCATTAGTCATACACATATGACTCCTCTTGTTATCCTAGTAGCTGATCCATCATGAAAATTCATATCCATTACTTCAGAGATCCTCTGGTTTCTTGTGCAACCTCCCTTTTTGTTCTTCAAATAATTACGGGCCATCATATAATTCCACGATTTCAATCGGCGTTAAATGTTCAAAAATCTTCTATGCAATTTTACCTTTTCGTTTTAAAATTATTCTTACACTAAAATATATGACATCTCTGAGCAAAAGTTCGCCTCGTTTTGAGAGTCAACTGACGTGTCTGTATGACGAATCAGCGCTTAATTTCGAAGACTGTTATCTTTCGACATTGCCAACAAACAAACGATATGTGAAACAATTTTTTTGAACGGTCGTGCGTAAAGTTCGTGCGTAAAGTGGAATTTTCGATACTTTTATTAATACTAATTACCGTACCTTTTTTCATTACGTACGTAAAGTAAATAGCCGTGCGTAAAGTAATTACTTGGAAAAATTGTTCACAAACAGCAACTTCGCAATTATGAATTATTGATTTTCAAACTTCTATTATTTTCGATGCATAGTTACGGATGTACGAAAAAGAAACGATAACCGCTATGACATTATATATAATAAAATTACTCTTTTAAAAATCGTCTACAGTACGTAATGTCTGATTCAAGTGAAAAAGAAATAACAGCTGATGAACTTGTGAAATCTGCACAAGTTGTAATTGAATTAATTAATAATTTCTTTTCTTTATGTTATTCTTGTTTTTAAATTTTTGTTTAACTTTTTATGGAATGGGGGCCCGGACCCCCTTCGTGGTCATCGTAGTTCGAACTTTACGCACTACGTGCAAAAAATATCGTATGCAAGACGTTTTTTTTCACTCGCGCAATCACATGGAACTCGTGGCTAGCAAAACTGTCACTCGTTCGTGATGACCGCTGCTCGTAAAAAAAAGTTCACTTTACGCACTAGTTGCATAATATACTATTTAGGATCTATACCCCATGTTTCATAAAAGTCAGTCTGTATGTGTTGGAAGGTTCTCTTGTTAAATTAATTAAGTGTATACCTTCATGTCGATAAATTTATTAAACTAACGCTGTTAGGGTATTAGCGAAATTTAGAATTGTGGCGACAAACCACGGTATTTCGTGTCGGAAATTCCTGAGAATTCTAACATAGCTCGCGAGTGAAGGGTGCCGATATTGGCGGGGACGAAGAGCAAGTTCGTACGGATGGCAGTCGAATCGAGGTAGTTAGGAGGGTAGCTTGCCATTTGTCAGCGTAATATTCGGGTGTGTGAACGCGGAACACAGGACACGGGGAGGGTGGGTCACACCCTGTCGTAGAACCATTTCACCAGGGTATATCCGACTCTCGGATATGGGTCTATAGGTATTCGTGCCACGTTAAATTCGCCAGTCCACGTCTACATATAAGTTGTTTCACGTCATAACCAATAAAATGTGGTTAGCTAATTTGTGGCGCTATTTTGAATAAAAACTAGTTAAACAATGTATCAACTTACTTTATAATTAATGCCGGTGCTGGTACACGTATTGATTATGTTTTAGTGTTGCGATTATGCTAGCTAAGCTAGTGACGTGACTTTTTTTATGTTTGTTGGTAAATTTTTGACGTTCGTTTTCTCTCTGGTCTTAATTTAATTTAAAACAACTTCTTTCTAACATAAAAGTAATTAAATTCTAAGACGTAGTAACTACTATTTTTGTTTCATTTTCTTTGGAAGGAATAGCTAAGTAGGTGTATAGGGGGGGTTCTAACCCGGGAGTGCTCAGGGGGNAGCTTAGATCTTACATAATAGTCATGTTAAGACACAGTTCGTAGGATATGCGGGCGAGCAATGCGGGATGCAGCTCCTTAATTCGATAGAACAAACCCGTATATGTATGTTCTTCTGAATCGATCGAGTGTTGATAACGCGTTCATATGGCATAATATGTCGATTATTACTTCGAGGCTGGAAGAGCTTTCAAGTCTTTTCGGGGTTAATTACAATTTTCAGACTTTACACAAACATCGTTATACATACCGAGTCAGGATGACAAATATTGGCTATTCGATGGGAAATTTTCAATCTACAGCCTGATGTATGTATAAGCTCTTCTTATACAGGTAACGGTAGTGAATAAAATGTATGTTTGGAAAAATGTGACTTTTTTCATTGAGATAGTTATATGTTCTTTAAAAGTCAGAAATATTTTCTGGAAATTTGAGGAAAATTAAATGAAATATTATGGAGTATCTATGTTTAATATTAAATCAACTCATTGCGTAGATTCAAAGAAATGTACAGTCATTTAAACATTCTTGTGTGACTTACGCAATACATATGAAATATGAAAAGTGTTAATGAATCACACCTGACACTTGAAACCAAAATTTAAATACATATTCATAACGCATGGTAAATGCCTGGCATTATTTAATTTTCTTCTTCGAGATATTACCACGTTTACAATGCTTCCGGAAAGAAAATCATTATTTTAAAAATAGTTTAAACTAATTTATATCGAAGTTTTTGACTGCTTGGTAAATTAAAGCATATACATATAAGATGTCGGTTTATAGTAAAAAATATAATTTCTGTGCGACGTTCCCGTGACAAGGCAGACAATTTAACGAGCCAAATCGTTGCATTATCGATAACCACGCCGCAGAATTTACTATTCCTTCCTTTCGCGATTCTTCACTAGCGAACTTCCGCTAACGACTACTGCCAATTATTAGCTCTCATTATCGCGGCTACGAAAATTATTTCACCAAGAACTGTTTTTCACTTCTCAACAAGACACGCGCGGACAATTTTTTTTAAATTTTAATGACATTCTACTTTTCTAAAGATAGAGTAACAGAAAAATATACTTGTCAACGAAGATAATATAGTCTAAAAAGTTTGGACTCTTGGAGGAAATTTCTTCGTTTAATGCAACACGATGCTCAATGATTCAAATATTTATTAATACTTCTGAATATATTGATTCTCCAAACGTATTTATGTTTAGTGTGAAAAACGTTACTTCTCTAAAACTCCCTTTTATCCTTTACGCTGTGATGTCTTCAGCAAACAGGAGCTCGGCTATTCCATCAATTTTTTCGGATGCTCGCCTTGAGTATTTGGTGTAAAAAACTTTGACAGTGAAGAGAAGAGGAAAAAAAAACAGAAGAGTGTATAAGATACCGCAACGAAACGTCGCGAGCCGTAAGAGTGCAGGTTCTTCGCTGACAGAACATAGAACGCGTATATGTATATGTATATAGTTTGTCCTTGTCTGTATGTAAAGAGATGCAGTATGTTAACCGCCAGACAACGAAGTTTTGGACTCGCTTTGAATCCATACAAATATCTGGAGAATATTATATAAATAAAAAAGGATATAATAGTACGTATATCATTCTTTATTTTTCATATTAACATTTCAAACAAAAAAATAAAAAAATTATTCTGTTTTAACCGATTAGAATGATATCGCTCCTTAATATATATCGATAAAAATAATATTAGGAATATTATTGATATTAAAATATTATCTAGTCTTTGATGTTTAGATAAACATAATGTTAAGTGATACCTGCGTTCAAATCCCCTGACGTCGGAACTTTTCCCTGTCTGACGTTTAATGTTTGTTCGGAAAACTATGAGAATTTGAAAGACTAACCGCAGATGCTATTTGAAACACGCGTGCTTATTTAGATAGCATTGCTCAGTCAGATAGTTTGAACTTCTAATTCATAATCAAATGACGTTCGCCAGTCACGAGTAGTCACATGTGTTGAAAACAGTGTTTTGGTTGTCCACAGCGCGATTCCTTAATTAGTTGCTTTGAAAAACAGATTTGCAATTTAAATTAAGAACATTGAATGTTTCATTATTTTACGCATCCACTGTACACATAAACTGTCTAATTACCTCGACTGCTGTATATTCGGGAATATACTGTGTACGGTTCTCTTATAATTGAAACGAATACATGCAAACACATACATGTATGTAATTCTGTTTGAATACGTGTTAGGTTTCGAGAAGTAGAAAAGCTATATGTGTACTATAGTATGTAATTGAGGAAACTAGTCATGAAGGCTCTGTCACGAGACTACTTAGATCATGTTAGAAATTTACATGAGCTTCTAAGTTTGAATAAATACGCTCGCGACTGGTCACGAGTCATCACGTGGAGCAAAGTGAAAATGTTGTTCTAGAGTAATTAGTCACGAGGATGCTCGATAATCGAGGTGCAACCGTGAACAGAACTGTTTCGTTACTGGAAAGAACCAGTCGCGTTCCCGAGTGGCACAGATCGCGTTAAGGATGTTAAACGAATTCATTCACAAGTTCAAGATATAGACGATTAATTATTCATGAATCTCCTTATACTTTTTTACGAACGTGTTAATGCTTTGATATATCATTTTTATCGTTTTTATCCTTTTCGTATTTCCGTTTTTAGCCACAACATTTTCCTGCACTTCGTTTTGATACGTTTTAAATAATTAACACGATATTACAAAGAGGGAATAGAAATCGAACGAAACCTGGCGGAATACGTAGAATAAATAGAAAAGCAAAATTCGATACTAAAACAAAAAAAGTTGAAAAGTTGTTAATTCGACTAAACGGTTTATCGGAGATACAATTACGAGTTAATATCTCGAGTTGGTACCAATTAGATTCGCGCGTCGAATTGTAACTTCAATTAACAGTACCTAAATTCAATCGCTGATCAAATTGGAGGGATCACACGCTGCACGCGATACTGCTGTTGCATAAAATACCGCGTAGGTGTTACTTTTTCGGCATCGATGTACTATTTTCCTACAAACAAGGTGGAACGTATGTGTTAGAACCAGGAGGGGCCCTGGGTATTCTACGAGCACGCGCAATTTCACTGTTTTTTGCGCGAAATGTTGTTACACGTTCGAGTTTCTTTCGAACGCTTCCTCCGTAAACGTTCCACGTAACTCGATGTGGAAATTGTTTCCCGTAAGATTAAATTCCTCCGATAGAGAAATGGCAAAAAACACGTACGTCCCTTTCATCTTAAAATTAACTTACGTGTAGTAAATCCCCATCGATGTTCATTTCCTTCTTTCGTTATATACTTGTATTTTATTCATTCATGTATACTCAAAAATAAAGTTATCCCTGAATGCGGTTCCACTTTAGCAAGTTTGGAAACAAAGTGTGAAAACGGGTAAATGCAATTAATGAATTCTTCATTAAATGGGAAACGAGTATTAACTACTTAAGCAAGAAATTATGAGGGTTAGCCAAGAAGCACGCTTTCCTCGACTCTCATATCTGTTTTTCATTTCTATTACTTTCTTTTCCTTGGAAAGGAGTTACCTCGAGCATACTAAGAATAAAGGAACGTGTTTCCCAGTTACGTGTACTAAAGCGCTTCTCTATTTCATGGAAGCTCAACCTACTTATTGCCCAAAGAAGTGTTAAATATAATCTCTAGAAAAGTTAATTAAAATTTGCCAAGGGTTAATTAACTATTAGCATATTTACAATACGAATAATCCAACTATAATAAAACGTTAAAAAAGCTCCCAATTTGATTTGTTCGTTACGTAAAAGCTAGCAACGATCTACTTAGAAAAAGATTTTTAGTGGAAGCACACGAGAAAATATTGATATTTGGATGTGTTCATTAGAATGGTTCATCTTTCGTAAATATCGCATATATTTAGCATAAAGGAAGATGAAAAGTTCATTGAAATGTCCAGGTAGAAAAAGTTAGAATGGAAGATTCTGAATGTAATATTCCCTGAAATAGAGCATTCGAGCCCTAAATGTAATAATATGTAGATTATATAGCACATATTTGAGAATTGGTTTCCATTACGACACTTTTTACATTCCCGACATTCTTGATGGCATAATATCCTCTCGATAATAGTTTCAAAATTAAAAAGGAGGAATCCGTAATAATAATAAGCTGCTTAACGAAAAGAACTTATAACAAGACGTGGACGTGCTAAATGAAAAACTAATTCCCAATTTTTTTACAGTCAGTGGAAAGATATCGTTTTTCATCTGTAAATTTAAAAGACGCTATTATCATTTGTCGATTTACAATTACCGAGCTCATGTACGAGTTCTGAAGAGAGAGGAGATTCGTGACCGAGAGAATCTCGGTTACATTTTGCCATGACATTATCCCTTCCCTCGTCAATGCCTGTCTCGAGTTCTCTTCTTCCTGTGAGTTACGTTCAAACCACGATAATGACGGCTAATTGACACTGACGAAGGCTACTTGTGAACCGACCAGAGATCATACGAAATCTCTATGACGCGAACAAATCGTAGTTCTTCGCGTGTTTTGCGAATTACTTCGCCTTTTGTAATCGTTGAAACGAATATGAAAATAGTTTATCCGACAGGTGTAAAAGACTAAATTGACTTGTAATAAATTAAAAAACTGAAGCACTTCAGTCTACAAAAAGTGAAAATAGTTTCTAATGTTGATGTATCTGAGGTTCTTCGCGGTACGTTTATACGTAGGTTGTGCGTATCGGTAAGAACTGTTATAAATCACGTGGCTGCGGGATGCAAGAAATTGATAAATCTTTGAAAGCTTTCTTCTTCGCTTCACCCCAATTAGGCACGCTTCAGCTAAACTTCCCCACCAGGCATGAAAATGCAAATATGGACCATTAATTTTAATTTTCGGATAATCTTCCGCACTCTCATTGAGATTTACGTTCCAACGAAGTCAAGATTTCAATGAATAATTATACNTATCTAAACATTCTTGTGTGACTTACGCAATACATATGAAATATGAAAAGTGTTAATGAATCACACCTGACACTTGAAACCAAAATCTAAATACATATTCATAACGCATGGTAAATGCCTGGCATTATTTAATTTTCTTCTTCGAGATATTACCACGTTTACAATGCTTCCGGAAAGAAAATCATTATTTTAAAA
>SMSR01000360.1:0-12773 GCA_019453355.1 Ceratina japonica
TTTCAAGCAATTTTCAATACTTTCGATTTAGGAAACAACTACCTTAAAGGAGTACCCTTGGTAGTAGAATTACAAATGAAAATTGTTTGATATTTCGGTGATAGGTAAATTTTGAAGTGCACTGAAACTCTGATTCAAATTTCATAACCCTTTAGGAAAATTTCATTATATACTGCAAGAAGTAGAGATGCACTTTTTACAGTATATAACAAAATTGTTCTGACGGGTTACAAAATTTGAACCAGAGATTCAGTGCACTTCAATTTAGCTATTACCAAAATATCAAACGATTCTCATTTCTAATTCTACTACCGAGGGTACTCCCTTAATCACTGATATCAATATCATGTATCACTTTTTACAACATACTAAACTTATTAACCGTAACAAAAATTAACGCCGAACTAAGCTACCCTGATTTAAACCCTTAGATTTCAGGAATTGCACGCGACCCATTCTGGATCCATTCGACGGTTGTCCATTCTTCCTGGACGAATCGGCTCGTTTCTTCGAATGAGAATACTTTAGGTCGAATTTATATGGACATACGGGGGGAGGATGAACTTAAACTCTTGACCGTGATTAAAAATAATACGATCGTGGATAAGTAACAATTTCCCGGAAGGACGCGATACGTACTCGTAAATGTAAACGAGCGTGGGAGAAGGCCGGAGGTAAGAAAGGTGAAAGAGAAGGAGCGAACGCAATTTCGTTACGGCGAGCGCCGGCAATTTGCTTTGTAATCCGGTCCAAAAGACATTCGTCTTTCCCCGTTTCCCCGGAGCGCAGCCACCTAACGATACGCGTAGAACACGCCGGTCGTCGTCTCCGCCGGGGGGAAAACAAATTTAATTTGTCTCTTTGAAATGGTATTCGTTAACTTGCCTCGCTCCATTCGATTCTTGCTTAAGCAGCCGGGGAAATGCTCGGCGAAACTCGGGCGAATTTTCCTTTTCTACGATTAGTCTAACGAGGGACGCGATCGATCGCGTCTCTCATTCTCACGCGAGTTCTATGTACGGAAAAAATTGCATATATGAAAAGAGAAATATTGAAGATGCGTTCGATGTATAAAAACGCACCGAACGTCAGACATTATTATTATTATTACTATTCTTTTAATTATCTCGATCGGGAACAGTTCGTTTTAGCTAATTATTTAGCCGGGCGCACGAGCGACCTTTTCGGAATTAAATGGACGATCGTATAATTGCAGTGCCGTCGGCCGGCGTAGAAAAAAACGGGAGGATGTGGATAGTAATTTCGCTTAATATCGATTAGCGTGGAATTCGAAGCGATTGTTCCATATCGAGACGCTTTGTCTTTGACCATCCCGAGTGTGTACTTACCACCCGTGTACACTGCACGCGATTAAATCCATACCTATGAATTGATAGATAGCTGCGTTAATTGCGGATACGGTGCGGCGGCCACGTTAACGCGTCGATTACCACGATTCTACGTAAATTCGAAACGATTAAAATCGAACGTCGACAAAAAAACGGAGGCCGAGAAGACGTCGTGAGACAGCGAATCGTGGGACGAACGGGCAAAGGGTAGAATGTGGACGGAATGTTGGAACGATCTAAGCGAGCAGGGCCGAGGAGTCCGAAGAGGCTCGAGGGCGAATTTAATTCGATAGAAGAAGTGACACGGACGAATTGAATTCGGGTGACAGCGCTCGAAAACGACCACCGAGCAACAGGTTTCCTCCCTGCTTCCTTTTCAACCCTGTCGATTGCTTTCCATCACTGCTCTACGCCTCGTTCAATGGATTTTTACTTCGTATAATCGCTCGTCGCTTGCCACCAATCAACTTCTCGTCTACGTGGAGCAAAAACACGACGAGTTCGATGTATACTCGCCGTCCAGAAAGAGTAGGACCGTTTCGCGCAGCTCGACAGATGATGAAGACCTCAAGGATACGGTCTCCGGATAAACTTGAGTCACTTATCGGCAAACGAATAGGATTGCGTAGGGAAGTGTTAAACGGGACAGGAATGCGTAGAACAAAAAAACTGAATTGTACTCAGTCCTACTCTCTCGCGACGGCGATATACTCGTCTTCCCTCTCGTACCGTTCGAACAGTCGTAGACACGACTATTGAAATACCGGGAGTAAATTGTAGACGGAAGCGAGGGGAATTCGCCATCGTTTTTCAACTGTACACACTTTTTCAAGAATTTGAAAGTCAAAGCTTATTGGGGTCAAACCCTCCGAGGGGCGAACCGTTCGCCTCTGCTTGAAACGGCGTCGTTGAAATTCCGCGATCGCCTCTTCGTTGGTCAAAGACGCGCGATTATTAACATCGTTTAGGGAAAATCGACACTATCCGCCCGGCATAATAATGCGTCGCGCGTTGGGCGAAAAAAGGCGAGACAAAATGTTTGCACGCGTTCGGGGCCGCGTGACGGTAATACGAATCGCCGACCCGGTTCTCTCCCCGAAATTGTTTCAGAGCCGGAAAACACGGGGAACGGTGGTACTCGTTTGTACGCGAGAAAACGTTGCGAGGGATAGTCGCGCGTACAATCGCAATTCGCTAATTAACGCCGGTACTTTCGAAAATTAATACGGCGACCGGAAGGGGGAAAGGCCGCGGGCGGTTCGGTCGCAGGACAATTTAAAACCGTAATTCGCTCATCGTCGGGGATGACGTCGCGTCATCGTTGCTATCGCAATGGTAACCGGACCGAAAAATGGGATGCGCGACCGGAGTTCCGCGTAGCTCGTAGGATTTAGCACGTGTAACCAAATATTGTTACAGTATAATATCGTAGGTGATTGATGCGCCGCGATATAAGCGGAAGCACGCCTCGGCGTGCGAGACGCTTAGGGAGGAGTTGCGAGTTAAGAAAACGGGGAACGACCGGTCGACCGGGAATCGGAACCAGTTCAAGAATACGTGGCCGTCGTGAATAAAATCGGGGCCAGCGCACGAGGTGAGAGGGTAACGAGTAACGAGCCGCGTTTGTCATCGGTCGAGTGTCGCTAACGGATCCGGCGCGGCTCGTTACAAACGACGCTTCTTCGTTTACGCTTTACACGCTTCTAATTTATACGGTCTGGCTCTGCTTGCAATTACCGAGCCACGGTGCTGTGAATACGTGGTTGCCGCGCGATAAATAGATAGATAGATAGCTAGCATGCTCGCGGAAATGAAAATTAAAGGCTGAGAAGAAGCTAACGAGTAGCTGTTACTTACGTCTACCTCGTTTAGAAGTCTCTCCTTGTCGGGGGCCGGCAGGGCCGTCGACCAGTCGATCAACGCCATCAGGACCACGGCAACGAACACGGCAACTCGCAGCGACGACATCGCGCAGTCCTGTCGAGCAACGGAAACCCTGTTAATCCCGCTAATTGAGGCCAAACATCGTCGCTCGAACCGTTAAACCAAAATCAAACTCGTTAACGAGCAACCGTTGTAAACAACCTCTGTAACATCTTTCACGCCCACGATTTTGCGATCACGATTATTATTCCAAGTATTCATCGTCCGGGCCAAAAATCAAAGACGGGAGATCGTAGAAAATGGCGAGGAAGTTCGACTCGATCGAACCAAATAAATAATTAGTTATTCCTAATGCTAGTTCTCGTTGCCTCGTCCTGCATGTACGTACATGTAGATAACGAACCTGCGTATCTCTTGATAGGAAGCACTAAAAGTGAACTGACGACGGCTTCGTGTGTTGATTGCGTTCCAGAAAATCGAACGATTGCATCTCAGCGATGGACTCATCGCGGGACTTTTTGGCTCTGAGCTAATCGCGTCACAATTAGAAATATTTAAGTATCTCTCAAGTTTCATTAAAATATCTATCCTACATTTTGTACCATCTGATGCATTCTTGAAATCTTCGGACTCATCGCGGGACTTTTTAGTACTGAGCGAATCGCGTCACAATTAGAAATATTCAAGTATCTCTCAGTTTCATTAAAATATCTATCCTACATTTTGTACCATCTGATGCATTCTTGAAATCTTCGGACTCATCGCGGGACTTTTTAGTACTGAGCGAATCGCGTCACAATTAGAAATATTCAAGTATCTCTCAGTTTCATTAAAATATCTATCCTACATTTTGTACCATCTGATGCATTCTTGAAATCTTCGGACTCATCGCGGGACTTTTTAGTACTGAGCGAATCGCGTCACAATTAGAAATATTCAAGTATCTCTCAGTTTCATTAAAATATCTATCCTACATTTTGTACCATCTGATGCATTCTTGAAATCTTCGGACTCATCGCGGGACTTTTTAGTACTGAGCGAATCGCGTCACAATTAGAAATATTCAAGTATCTCTCAGTTTCATTAAAATATCTATCCTACATTTTGTACCATCTGATGCATTCTTGAAATCTTCGGACTCATCGCGGGACTTTTTAGTACTGAGCGAATCGCGTCACAATTAGAAATATTCAAGTATCTCTCAGTTTCATTAAAATATCTATCCTACATTTTGTACCATCTGATGCATTCTT
Organism: Ceratina japonica; assembly: GCA_019453355.1. Taxonomy (NCBI): domain Eukaryota; kingdom Metazoa; phylum Arthropoda; class Insecta; order Hymenoptera; family Apidae; genus Ceratina; species Ceratina japonica. Next base: position 4,487 of record SMSR01000360.1, read on the forward strand.
GAAATCTTCGGACTCATCGCGGGACTTTTTAGTACTGAGCGAATCGCGTCACAATTAGAAATATTCAAGTATCTCTCAGTTTCATTAAAATATCTATCCTACATTTTGTACCATCTGATGCATTCTTGAAATCTTCGGACTCATCGCGGGACTTTTTAGTACTGAGCGAATCGCGTCACAATTAGAAATATTTAAGTATCTCTCAGTTTCATTAAAATATCTATCCTGCTTTTTGTACCATCCGATACATTCTTCAAATCTTCAGGGATTTTCAAATAAAGTATGTTTGTATGCACTTGTTTATTTCTTTAATTGTATCGAGTTTGGATTGCGACGGGCGGGAAATCCTTTAGCCGGGATTATCGAATTATTTATGCTAAGTGCGAATACAAATTTCACCGCTGTCGCAGCGGTGAAAACGATTGCGGTTCGTCAACGCTTATTCAACCGCGCGTTCAAGTCCTGTATAGTATTTAAATAGAAAATCAATCCTTTTTCTATCGGATAAAAACGCGATTCGCCGAACGTTCCATTGTCTCGCAAAGGTCAATTTTCCGAAAAAAAAACTTAATGAGATCTCGAACGGTTAATTCGTATCGGATTTAACAACGTTGTTCTCTAGCTTTGGATCGTCGAGGTGTAAAGTGGTCAGAGGACGGAATGCTTTTACTTGGTCGGTTCGATTTTATTCGCCGGGGCCCTAACAATTTCGCCGTTTCGATCGACAGCCAGTTCAGATTCCGGTGAACGAAAGCCCGCGTCCACTCTATCTGGCGTTGACAGAACGATAACTCATCGGAGGGAACACGCGCGTCTACCGACGCTGCCGGTGAAAGTATTATGACACGCGCCATTGTGCGATCAGTTGTACGTTGAAACAAGAGTAAAAATATTGCTGGACATCTCGTCGATTCACGGACATCCGCGCCTTTTCACCATTTTTTTCTACCCACGGACGACGTCGCGTCGACCCTCTACCGAATAAAACGCCGCTCTGCGCACGACAAAATAATTTCAACGGTCGAACAATTTTTATTTCAATTGACGTATTCATTCTTTTTATATATTTCCACGAGATCAGCAAAGGTATTTCCAATATCGAAATATACTATATAGAATAAATACACAGAAAATGTACATAGAAACATAAACGCCAACCTGCAGCCTAAACCTAAGAAATTGCATTTTTTTTAACATCAGGTCCCACCACTGTCACGTCGTATAAATCAAAAATTCCATACATACAATATTTGCACGGGATTAGTAAAGGTATTCGCAACATCGAAATATAAACTAATTGGATGCGAGTCTCGACGCCTTTGCCCTTTGACTTAACTTCGTAATAACCGGGACAATTGTGTTCGCTTGATTTATGACGGAACGCGATGTTACGGTCGAAGGGAGGTGCGAAACGGGAGAACAAATGGGTAATTACGCGTCCGTTGCAGGGCGTTAAGAAAAACACTACATTTTCGAGGCAGAGCCGTTTGTTTTCGAGGAACGAGCCAAGCACAATAACGAGTAATTGCGCTAGTTTGCTTACCCCGGCAACAGGTCCGCTCCTTAATGCCCGAGTTAAACAGATGCCCCCCGACTATCATCGACTTTCCCGTCTTCTTACACCTAATTCTACACCGAACGCGCCTTTAACCCGTTTCCCTTTGTGTCTAATTACGTCCCGAGATAAGCGTCTCCGTTGCCGGGGAACGCGTTTACTTTTTACCTTTACGAGAGGATTCCTTCGCTTTTTTATACCAGTGATAATTTCTAAAAGAGATCCCGCTTTTAATATTCCCTTGTACGTACGTCCGTACAAAGCCCGCTGTCGCGCGATAGTAATAACGTTGTTTAACAGTCAAGAAAGAATATGAAAGGAACGTCGGGTACGCGCAATCTCTTGTACGAATCGTAGCACAAAAAAAAAGCTCGCGATACCTTTCATTGAGATGTCACCAGCATTGCACCGATCGCGGGCGAACGTAATTGGCATTGTTTTAAGACAAAACGCCGTCGGTTCATGCGGGACGCGCGTTAATTGCAGATTTATCAAAAATTTTAACGATCGGAATACAGTAAATTCCAAAGGGCGAAAAATGATCGAACGAACGAAAACCCGAAAGTAATGAGAGACGGATTTTTAAAGACGCGATCGATTAATAAAACGACGAGAAAAACGAACGGTTAGACGTTCCCTCGAGAATGAGAGAAGCAGAGGGAAAATGCGAAATTGTGTACCTCGTAGGAAGGGTGGTTTCGTCGGATCCGCAGAAGACGAACGAGATGCAGAAGGGGTCGTTGTCTGTCTTCGGGTCGGTTCGAGCGAATAGGAGGATCGGCGGTTCGGCGGCACAGTGACTGAGCTTGCGAGCACGCGACCACTTTATATCCGAGACAGCCACAGCTACCGGGGTCGGCGGGTGCCGTTGGTGGTGGAAACAGCTGCCGTCGGGGTGGAGAACTCACCCCCTTTCGACGATCACGCGTTTCCCCGATTCCCCGACTTTCCGACGACTCGCTACGCGTCGCCTCTCTCCCTCCTCGCGTCCTACGATCCATTTAACTTTTCGACAATTCGGGCACAAACACGATTAATAGCTCGGTCAACGCGAAACGACCTTTCGGTTTCTCCAAGTTCCGTTCTCCAGTCAAAAACCGTTTATTATTAATCGGATATATTGTATGTTTATGTTATACGTAGATTTTTCCAATTCTTCCTCTCCGAATTTTATTAGAAAATGGTCGAACTTTAAGTTAGTCTATATCGCGGTGTTCAGAATTAAAAATCTGTTATGACTGGTAGCTTCTTCCGAGGAATCGAATTTTCTCGAGGATTAATCAAATCTACTACTACGAAGCGAATTAAATATGAAACGATTTGATTGGAATTTAATTGTATCAGGAAATATCGTGACGCGATTAAGGCTTAAATTGACCAAAGCGATAATTGGAAGTCCGTGCGATAGAGGACAGAGTGCAAAGCACTTTTTTATAAGAGGAGTGTTTTTATCGGGATCGAAGTATAAGCGATAACGCTTAGGTTTAACACCGGGGCGTATTTGTCAAAGCGCGAACTCGCTCTACGGATAGCCGACTACGTATAATTATTACCGAACGGAGACAGTTTGTAAATGCGTGGACATTGCGCGAGATAGAAACCGGGCTCTCGGATCAGAGACAAAGGTATTCAAACGGGTCGGAATCCTCTAATTGTTTCCGCTGATGGACCGTGCATGTGCGCGCGTACGTGTACGTTTTACGTATCCGGAAAGAACTCGAAACTCGTTCCACGTGGACGCGTCGCCAGATTCCTTGGAAAATTCGATTCGAAACCGAGGAGGAGAATTATCCTTCTTCATTGGCCAATCCAATTTCCTTACCGTCGTTCTCACGTAATTTATAGACAATCCGAATCGGCCGCCGTAAAAAAATAGATACGAACTTTTGGGCGAAACGGTGGTTAGCGTGAAAATGATAATTTCAACAGCGACGGGGGAAAGGGAGGATAATATTTTCGAACGATGATGCCGTCCTGAATAGAAACGCGGGACAATGTCGGTGGCCGGGGTAGAAATTCGCGGTGACGAGAGTCAGGAATGTCTCATCCCCTGAAATATGCCAAACGGCATGTCCGGCCGACGTACCACGAGCTCGTCATGGGATCCATCTGCATCATGTCCACGTTCTAATCGTTTAAACGTCCCCGACCGATTGACGCGAGCCGCAACACACGTTTCCACGACGAAACATTAACCACGACAAAAGTATTAACTTATTATTTCGTCCGTTTCACTTCGATCGAAGGTAGAATTTCTTTTCCACTCACGCGGCTCGAACGGCAGAAGGGAATCTTGTCTGTTCGGGTCGAAGAAAATTTCACGAAGTACGGCTTTTCGATCGGGCNTCGCTCTCCGACAAAAGTATTAACTTATTTTTTCGTCCGTTTCACTTCGATCGAAAGTAGAATTTCGTTTCCACCCACGCGGCTCGGACGGCAGAAGGGAATCTCGTCTGTTCGGGTCGAAGAAAATTTCACGAAGTACGGCTTTTCGATCGGGCACGCGAGCGGGAAAAATTGATTTTGCTCGGTACGCTCGTTATCGGGCGATAAAGGGGCATCGATAGGTAAACGCACGGAAATGGGCCATCAACCGCGTAGCTTTGGGAAACGTAATCTCGTCGATGACGACGATAAAACGAGATAATACGGAGTCGTGCGTCACCGTTCGCTCGGCTCGGATCTCGCGCTATCCCAAAGGCATTATCCAACACCTGTCCCGAGTTCCACCTTTTTATTCGACGATCCCCGAGCGGGCCATCATGACTTGTTAAGACAAACAGGCATCGTCGTTTAATATTCGTCTCAAATCTCGTTTACAACCGCCAAGTTACATTTTACTAAACGAATTCTCTTCCATTTAAATGTTTATCGTGCATGTACATCAACATTTATTTAAAAAAATAATACTTATTTCTATCCTTCGTCTGAAGAAGGTATTAACATTTTTTATGAGACACACCGTGCATAATTAAGAGATAAAAAATTTGTAAGCTGCGAAAAGGGGTAAAAATGCGAGACTTTTGAGTCCGGAGGCGATACGATCTTGCGAGACGTTTCGCACGATTACGATCGATCGATTTGTCGAATATTTAAACCGTTAAAGATGTGGGACGCTTTGACACTCGGAATTTCCACGGTCCCCTAGAGATCTCCGGTCCGTCGCGTCAGGCAGCAAGTTTCCGAGCTCGTTGCATAAGGTGCGACCGTAAAGAACCGGAATGGAATTTGCATTAGCACCGGGCTTCGTAAAGCGACGATTTTTACGGCAACTTCTCCCTTCCTACTGTTATACAATTTTGCACTCGAAANCTTAATGAGATCTCGAAAGGTTAATTCGTATCGGATTTAACAACGTTGTTCTCTTTGCTTTGGATCGTCGAGGTGTAAAGTGATCAGAGGACGGAATGCTTTTACGTGGTCGGTTCGATTTTATTCGCCGGGGCCCTAACAATTTCGCCGTTTCGANAAGAACCCCGCGCGTTCGAAAATTCTCAACCAGCGAAGTCGATTTAAAATTACGTCTCTTATAGTTAATCTTAAACGAATCGAGTTTCCCTGTAATAAACGTATTCGATTTACGGCTGTCACGTTTCGCCCCGGTTGATTCCCTGAACTATGGGGTTCACGGTAGAGCTACCTCTGAATTCCTAGAACGGAANCGCCGGTGGAAGTATTATGACACGCGCCATTGTCCGATCAGTTGTACGTTGAAACAAGAGTAAAAATATTGCTGGACATCTCGTCGATCCACGGACATCCGCGCCTTTTCACCATTTTTTTCTACCCACGGACGTCGCGTCGACCCTCTACCGAATAAAACGCCGCTCTGCGCACGACAANTCTCTTATAGTTAATCTTAAACGAATCGAGTTTCCCTGTAATAAACGTATTCGATTTACGGCTGTCACGTTTCGCCCCGGTTGATTCCCTGAACTATGGGGTTCACGGTAGAGCTACCTCTGAATTCCTAGAACGGAAAAACGCGGTTGCATAAGTTCGCGTTGTTGTTGTTTTTTGTTTTTTTAGAACGCGTATCGTTTCGATAGAAATTTGGATAAGCCAATTACCCGGTGGACAACGCGGATCAGGATCGGAATCGGTATCGACCGACTCGTTGATCATTCGAGGTTCTACTGCCATTTTACGTAACTCTAACGAGCGATTCGCGGCTCCTTCTCCTGGCATCGCTAATTAAACATTTTCATAACGGTGTTCCATTTCGTCGACACGTGCGATTGCTTGCAGAGTGAGAAAGACGGCATGTATTCATCGATAGTGATTCTGACCACACTTCTCGAGCATGGCGTGCTGCCTCCAGTAGTACAGTATGTTCTAAGGGCGACGCGAACGCGAAACTCGAGCGAGCGACCGTTCCCAGTAGTATACATCGATGTCTGATCAGACGCGAGACATCGACTTAACTACTTCTTCGCTGGCGCGCGTCACGTCGCTTTATTAATATCGTGCATCGCGTTTATAATTCGCCATCAAATTTTGAAACGCTCTACATAAATTCATTTCCTCATTACATAATTTCTGCAAAAATTTTATTAATGAGAAATATTTTTCTAAAGAAAATCCTATAAAAAGTTCAGAGTAGAAAAGACGAGCGGGAGGCGTGGAAATGTTCAAATTCTGTGTCTAAAAAAATTAGACACATAATGGGAACATGTTCCGAATGCACCGACTTTCATTGGCTATAGAGACGACGATCTAGAAGCCTTCCCCAAGGAAAAAAGGGTAGAAAAAAAAGGTCTGGACGAGTATTGACGACGCGACGTTCTTCTCTTGTTATCGATAAACGGCGAGCCTCGTAAACGTCGTATTAAACTAATGACAACGTATTACATCTGATCTTCGAGTCGAGCCTTTAATCGCGAGAAAGTTCTTAAGGATTTAAGTTTGATAAACGCAAGGATGCGTGTAAAGGGAGATATCCGGGTGCGACGGAGCTGCTCTCTTTTTATTTCGCGACGTTACGCGACTCGATAAAATGAAAAGGGCAACAGGGAAAAAGGCGAGTTACGTAAACGAGTAATAAATGAAGTCCACCGCGCCGAATACGAGTTTCCGCGAGCCCGATAATTATCTCAGAGCGATCAAAGAAACGAACGGAGGAGAAGATCAAAGGGCGCGCGCCTTAAACAGACGTGATAAGGACGTGAAACTTCGATCGAAGGTATATATTATATTATTATATTTAAATCAATATCCGTGCGTCCGTCTATCTCGAGAATTCCATTATCCCGTTACGACCGAGGAACAAACGTTTTCTCTCGTCCGAGATATAATATCGCGTTACCGTTTGTTGATCTGATTCTATTTTCAATACCGATCTCGTCCTCCGTTTCAATTCGATTAGACCACGGATTTTTATGGAACACGAAACATTTACAAAATTACATAAGAAAGTGCATTCTAAATCTCTTTTATTATTGCGATAAGCATGCAATTTTCGATATTCCATATATTTTTATATACCACGTGCATATTTCGCATTTTTTTAACGTCCGAATTTCCGGACACTCTCGACGTAATTTTGCTGTTATGCTGGAACGTACTCGTGGATATTTCGTCGACCTTTCGTAACGAGTCGAAGTTCGCCCGAGAAAGGGAAACGAAAAAACGAAGAGGTAGTAATTATCCGAGGCGGAGGGAGAGTGTTTCTGGGCGAAGATAAAGATACCGTGTGGATCGATGGCGATTAAAGGGCTGCCGCGAAGCGGATTAAAACTGTCCCACGGTTGAAATTGGATGGCCCTCCTCCCGCGGAAAAAAGAATCGTCGAGGCTCCTTTGAAAAACGCGTCGATTTCTCGGTCCAATGCCTCGAGCCGAAAGTTTCAGAATCTGCTGAATCGCGTGGGCGGGACGATGATTACTTAGAACCGAGCTCCTCGTCAGACCGGAAGACCGACTACCGTTTCGACGGATATTCGCGTTACGCGCCCGTCATAGTTTATTATTCGCGCGTCTGCCGGCCCGTATTTTTACGGACGCGTCATAGTAATTAATATGCGAGCGAGGAGCGTGGAAATTTATACTACGCCGCCGCGGCGGAAAACGTTGGCAATTTAATTAGTTCGAGTAATTCGGTACGCGCGTTGCTCTGATTACGATATACGGGCCGGAAAAATGGGGCGAGTCGGTTCGTGAAAAATAAAAGTCGTTTTGGTAGAACGCGCCAGGTAACGAGAAGCTGATTTACCCTTTGACACGTCGGTAATGCCCGCTAACCGGAATTAAAATCCCGGACCACGGACTAGGTCTACGAGCACAACTATCGACCAACGTATGCCTCCTATCCCATACGGTTCCGACGCCCCGTCGCAATTTCCACGTTACTTACGACGTTATCAACGGATTATAAAAAGACTAGCGTTTGCTGCAATAGAATATGCGCTAATGTAAAAATAGTTCTGATTAATTAATGGACACATGGTGTAAACATAAGAGGTGTGTTCCCAAGCCAGCCTCACTTTTATCGTCTATTGCGGCTTCCGAGCCTCCACCATGTTCGAATATTGTTTATGTGAACCGCGGTTTATTTGATTTGAAAACTGTTTGATAAATATTAGTAAAATGCCAGGTTGTTCGGTGAAGTCTTGTAAAAATTTGAATGGAAACACAAAAAATACGAGTATAAAATATTTTAGTTTCCCAAAAGACGAGGAAGTAGTTAACAAATGGATTCAAGCATGTAATAATGATAACCTCAACCTCAGAAATG
>SMSR01000360.1:14752-30758 GCA_019453355.1 Ceratina japonica
AATCTGATCGCGAGCCGTGCGTCGCGACGCGACGTTTCCCCGAGCTTATCTGCGNTTCGCAGGCCGTAAAACATAATCGAGACCGATAGTTGTAGCCGCGGGGCGCTTAATAAAAAGTCGAGAAGCGTTCTGACGTCCGCGGTTTTCTAAACGGCGTTGCGTCATCTCGGGGCATCGTCGTAATCGGCGCATTAGCGTGCGCGAAACCTCGTTAAACGCCACGTGAATTTCACCCCCGGCGATCTTTAAGCCTCGCTCGTAAAACGCGAAATTACCGTCCGCGTTCGCTACTAGAAGAATGTACTCCAATCGGAACCGGAAGACAAACATTCAATCTCTTACCTCTGGCAAACGTACGTCCACCTTCGGTCCCATTTACCGAGTAATAAAATAGAGACTCGGGCACGTTTCAACGTTTCCCTATTGCAAAAGTTTTTAGTCAAATGTAATATACGACACGTAGCGACGACGTGCCGGGCTTTAACTTCCGACCTACAACATCCACAAACTGTTCTGTGTTTGCAGTTTTCAAGCGTTTTTACCCCATATTATATACTCCAGCAGTGATGAACAATTTTTTGCCAGCAGTAATACAGTAGATGTCCCAATCTCTGTTCACGTCACGGTTCCTACTCGCTGGATTAAGAGTACGCATAAAATCATAGGAAAAAGAAATTGAGACGGTCAATCAGACGGAAAGCGAATCTGAACGACGCTAAGTTGATTTGCGAAGTTTGAAAAAGTGAACGCAGAGAAACCACCGAGTATTATTTCAAAGCGAAGTTCCGGCGGATCGCGAATCATGAATCACGACTCGTATATGACCCCGTCATTAGCTAATTAATGGTGCCGGGGTTAATTGGTCAACGCGACGGGCAACGCGATATTCGTTGCGGAAACGGTCGATCGGTTTTCGCTAAATAAAAGACGAACGCCGACCATCGACCTACGCGGCTATTCGGAAAATTATAAAAACTTTCAAGACGATACAGCTCGAAACTTTCTTTTTCTTTGCCGACATTTTACACTCGTCGTCGTTTTAATCAAAATTCATCCGTAGGTCATAAATATTCATCCAATATTTGACGCAATATTTCAGATGGTTGGCGCAATAATTGATATAATTCCCCGTGTAATGATTACTACAATAAATTAATGAAATGTTTTAGTACAGTGATTAATTCAATCATTCACGGACGTTTTAAAATTGATGAGCTAATTGACGCTACAATTTGATGACGACAATGAGAAAAACAGATGTAGTATGCATAAACTGGGTCGACGCGTGCTCTACGCGTGTGCAGATTTTTATTCGCTAAGTTTCGTAACTTTGCTAACGACGTAGGTCGATCGTAGGTACCGTCTCTTTAACCGTTGCAATAATTGTTTCAAGCCTTTTCACCTTCCTCCCTTTCTCTCTTTGTTTCATTCTTCCTTCGTTACCACGGGAACTACGTCCGTTAGTTATGCCCGACGCGCGTTTGTCTTCTCTTACGTAAAGGGACTCCGCGCTTCCATGAAATCAACCAACGAGAAAACTTTTTACTCCGATCGTCCCGGCGGAATGAACGGAAACGGAAACGATAACGATGCGACGTCGTTCATTGTCCGGGTGAACGAAAAGCAATCGTCGAACGTTAATGTCCCCGAGACTCGGTTCGTCAATCGTTCGAATGGGCTCGAAATAAAAGAAACCTCTTACTCTTTCTCGCTCGAGCTCTCAATCCCAATTGATACCTGGGCTCGAGTACCGGTCGTTACACGCGTTTCCAAACTCGCCCCGTACCATTTTATTCTCGTCGACGCGACGACTCGTTTTTATCGAGTACAGAATTGCGAATTGATTAAAATTTACGACGGACGACGGGCCGGCCAGCGCCGGGGCAATATCTTGGTGCGTAAAAAAATGGGAGGAAAAAAGGGAACGGAGACAGAATTTGGCGGAGGATCGGACAATTTGACATCGGTCACGTAGCTCGGTTGGCGGTGGCATTATTAGTCGTTAATTATGGGCGGCACGTGACGCCGGAAGTCGTGTAATTGAATGGATCCATTTTCTTCTCGACGAACCACCTGTCGCATTTGCGATTCTTCTCGCCACTGCCCGAGACCCGTTTCCCTCGTCTCTGCCCGGCACCAAGACAAATGCGAGAATTAACGTAATTTAAACCATTGACGCTCCGCCGATGCATTACCCGAACACGATTCAAATAAATAAATTCACGCTTTTTACGCGCGCACCTCGAACGTCATTAAATATTTATTTATTTATTTATTTATTTATTTATTTCATGGGCTAGGAAAGCCTTCTTAAAATATATGATTAGATACATACAAGCAGTACATTTTAATATATGTATTAGGTGAAGGTAGGCAGTGACGCTATTATTATATGCCAATTTAAGTAAAGAGGTAGGATATACAGTCACACCCATAAATATTCGTACACATTTCGAAACGGTATACAATTTTTAGTATTAGATTAAAGAACTTTATCTTCTATGGAATTTTAGAGAGCTTAATTTACTATAGAATGTCTAACAAAAAATTAAAAAAAACTTGGTATTCATTGAAATCGCGAGGAAAATAGTAAAGGACATGGTTTTTAACTTTTTTATTAGGGTCTGTAATAAAAATTGGAAGTGTCTCGTATGCAGATCTAAGTAAATTATATGCATGTACAAAGTTTCATCAAAATCGATCAATATTGCTCAGCGCTATAAGCGATTAGAAATTTAAAAAATCGCAGTTCTCCACGATTTTCAATCTACGACTGGGATAAATTGTCGAATTTTTACATGTTTCGATATGTCTAACTCTTTTATGGTTTCATGGATTTTTATGAAACTTTACGCATTCATATAACACATTTAGATCTACAAACGGGATGTTTCAAATTTTTGCTAGAGCCAACAAAAAAGTTAAACATCATGATCTTTTCTTTTTTCTTCGCGATTTCAATGAATACCAAGTTTTTTAATTTTTTGTTAGTCATTCTATAGTAAATTAAGCTCTCTAAAATTCCACAGAAGATAAAGTTCTTTGATCTAATACTAAAAATTGTATACCGTTTCAAAATGTGTACGAATATTTATGGGAGTGACTGTAGCTATAACCACGAGTCTAATTCGTGATATTCACATTTACTATAAAATTATGCTTACGAGTTCGACTAATAATATTTATATTCAGTACAAAATTGTGATCACGAGTCAGACTCATTAAAGTACGTCAAGGGGTTAAACACCGAGCTGCACGGTGGTAATAAGAAAAAAAGAAGTACCGATTAATCGGAAATGCAAGATATGACTAAAGGTCTCGAGAATGAGAATATAAAAAATTCCCAAAGGCATTGAAATTATGGTTAAGGATTGGTTAAAAAAGGATTCGGGTATCGCAAGGTCGGAGCGAACGTTATATGGAAGTTGGTATCGTAAACCGAAGAGATGGAAATTAAGATCGTGTTACCGCGGAACTTTCCCCGAGTTAACCGTAAAGTTTATACTCCCTCGACCAGCGTCCGACTTTGTAATCGGTCTCTATTCCCATGGCGGGGAACTGACCAGCGCACCGTTCGTCCGCGGGATATACATTTCGCACTGTCCTCGCTTAAATCTGGCGAACTTCGAGTTTTGAAACGCGGCCAAATTGGCGGACAGGAAACCGGAGATAGAATATTTTTGACGAACGTACGTGGGTCTCCCTGCCTCTCTCTCTCTCTCTCTGTCCTCTGCCAGGGCTCTCTGCTCGAGTTTACGCAGTTCTCACGTGTCAGCCGTTTGGATCGACAACCCACGAGAGTTCGCGAACAGTTAAATCCGCGTGCACGTTCCTAGTTTATTAATTCGTCGCCCGAGCTTTTAAGTCTTACGGATAAACTCAAGTTACGACCGCTTGTTCCGTCCAAATGTCTACTAAACGTTCGAAAACAATCGCCTCGATAAAAACGTCACGGCAAATCATTAAACGTAACATACGCCTGTCCCCGGGTAAAGAGCCACGCACTTAACGAGATCGTACTTCAAATAAAAAAAAATCCAAGTTTCACAATATGTCTTAAACGGGTAAATTCCAAAGGCATAGAGCTTGCATTGCTTTCGCCCGGTCGTCGGCGAGTCAACAAACGTTGGAAAAATCACGCGACTGCCCCAGCCCCTTCGAGCTCGAGGGTGTGTCTGTCCACGCAGTCTTATAAAACCCTCAATCCCGAAAAGGAAAATCATCTCGTGCTCGACGAACGTGCGAACACGTCTCATAATTAAACAGACGTTACGCTCCGATCTTCGACTTCGTTTAAGAAAGTTCGTTAACTCAATCGACGGACGATACTTGGGCTAAATGCGATGGATCCGCGCGGCATCGTGGGAGGATAGTTGAAGATCGAATGGGAACGAGTTGCGGAGGATCTCGCGAGGGTGTCGATAGACAGGATAACGCGCGGTTTCGCGGATCGTTGGGAATTTCAACCACGCCTGCGTCGCGCGCGAAGTATATAGGAGCGGTTGCCGCTCGAGGCGTCACATTGCCTGCTCTCGACCACGTCCTTCGTCGAGTACATCTTCCTGGCCAAAGCAAATAACGTGCTTCGAGCGTGCAATCGGCCCGGAACCCCGTCGACGGTTCGATAAATCCGATCCGGACGCGTATCGTTTCGAATTCGCGCGACACTTAGAGCCTCTCTATCCAGACCGGACACGGCTCGATTCGACGGCTGTTTCGAACACGTCGCCGATCTCGATCCCGCGCCTCGGCGAAGATCCACGGAGAACTCGCGTCGGAAGATCGGCGAACGCAGAACCGAGGAGAAAGGATTCTCTGGTAAAAGGAAGGAGAGGAGAGGAGCGCAACCAGGGTGCCAGGAACTTTCCGTGGAAACGTACGCGACTCCCCGGCCGACAGATTCCTAGATAAATGGGCAACGGAATGATACCGCTGGTGATGGTGGCGATGATACCGGTGATCGCTGCCGGCGTCGGGCACCTCAGCAAGAGGAGCGCCCCGGTGAACCTCGACTACCCCGACTATTCGAACAAGTACGACGAGTATCCGGTGAGTAATTACCTCGACGTTCGTCTGTCGTTTCGCGAAAAATAGATTCGTAGGGCGTAGGGCATCGTGTCACGTCGAAACCCAGATAATGTTACGTCGAAATATGAGTGGACCGGAAAAACAACCGAGGGGGAACGCGTTTTCTTAATATTTTAGCGTACCCGGTCGAGTCGTACAGACCGGAATCGATACCGAGTGTCACTCGAAATGATCGTTCGGTCATCAATTTGACTAAAGTGAATTCCGCCTGGATAATACACGAGCGTATACGTCCTTCGTGCGAGCCCTGTTTCACGGCGAACACACAGGAAGTTTCCTTTAAGTAAATAATCGTCTACTTCAAATAGTAATCCTGTTCGCGTCACCCTCCATTCCGTGCGGCTTCGCAAACAGTCGCATCAACCAAATTTCCGCAGGCTCGTCGTCGCGTCGAGCCGAGGAAAACTTGAATCGCGATCAACAAGTAGGGTCGCGCTTCGCCGAATTCCTGCGCGAAATTCCTTCGCCCGCTCTTCCTCTGGTCTCCACAAATCTTTTAACGTCTCGGTACCACCGCTTCGTCTATAATTAATTTCCTATCGTAGAGATATATAGCCGCGTCGAATCGTCGATCGAGACCTAATGGCCAAAGGTTACCATCCTCCTACGCCGTTCGACTCGTCCAAATTATTCCGTTCCGCGTTGCAGACGCCGTTCAGATATTTTTACACTTTGAAAAATTAAACCTCGTTACACGCGTTCTTTCCGCCGAGTCCTCCCCGCGTCTGCCAACCGGAAAAAGGTAGTCGTCCTCCTATCGCGGAATACAGGATATACTATCTCTGATTAGATTTACTCCCGATTCTGGGGAGAGGGGCGCGTCCGCAATCCTGGTTCGGTAATCTGGTTATAGAATATCTCCGTTCTTAATATCGTCCGTCCCTTCCGGGCTCCTCCGGGTCGGAGTTTCATTCTTCTCGAATTTCTCTATTACTCCGTGTATTCCGTTTCTCACAGGGTTCTTTGTCTTCCCGTAAACGAGAGCGTAAGCCGAGTATATTACTACCTTCGCCGTCAACCTTTTCTTATTTGCGCTTGCGACACTGAATCGCGTCACACCGCGTTACACATGTACGTACATACCCTCCTCTGATTATATATAGATATACTCGATATAGTTGTTCCCCCGTGAACCTGATATTTCGCATAATAATAATTATTGCACCGTTCCGCTCGTACCATTATTTGATACACCGTTTCGTTTACCGATTTTAACGCGAGAACTATTATACAGCGTCGGAATTAATTGACCGACTGTAAACGCGAATATTACATNGAATTCTACGAAAATGCGAGAATTATCAAATACTTTTTATACAATTTACGTGGAATGTCAGATTTGTGAATATGTGAAAGATAGAATACGTCGATTAAAATTAGTTCCGTCAAATAAAAATTAGACGCGAATTCTACGAAAATGCGAGAATTATCAAATACTTTTTATACAATTTACGTGGAATGTCAGATTTGTGAATATGTGAAAGATAGAATACGTCGATTAAAATTAGTTCCGTCAAATAAAAATTAGACGCGAATTCTACGAAAATGCGAGAATTATCAAATACTTTTTATACAATTTACGTGGAATGTCAGATTTGTGAATATGTGAAAGATAGAATACGTCGATTAAAATTAGTTCCGTCAAATAAAAATTAGACGCGAATTCTACGAAAATGCGAGAATTATCAAATACTTTTTATACAATTTACGTGGAATGTCAGATTTGTGAATATGTGAAAGATAGAATACGTCGATTAAAATTAGTTCCGTCAAATAAAAATTAGACGCGAATTCTACGAAAATGCGAGAATTATCAAATACTTTTTATACAATTTACGTGGAATGTCAGATTTGTGAATATGTGAAAGATAGAATACGTCGATTAAAATTAGTTCCGTCAAATAAAAATTAGACGCGAATTCTACGAAAATGCGAGAATTATCAAATACTTTTTATACAATTTACGTGGAATGTCAGATTTGTGAATATGTGAAAGATAGAATACGTCGATTAAAATTAGTTCCGTCAAATAAAAATTAGACGCGAATTCTACGAAAATGCGAGAATTATCAAATACTTTTTATACAATTTACGTGGAATGTCAGATTTGTGAATATGTGAAAGATAGAATACGTCGATTAAAATTAGTTCCGTCAAATAAAAATTAGACGCGAATTCTACGAAAATGCGAGAATTATCAAATACTTTTTATACAATTTACGTGGAATGTCAGATTTGTGAATATGTGAAAGATAGAATACGTCGATTAAAATTAGTTCCGTCAAATAAAAATTAGACGCGAATTCTACGAAAATGCGAGAATTATCAAATACTTTTTATACAATTTACGTGGAATGTCAGATTTGTGAATATGTGAAAGATAGAATACGTCGATTAAAATTAGTTCCGTCAAATAAAAATTAGACGCGAATTCTACGAAAATGCGAGAATTATCAAATACTTTTTATACAATTTACGTGGAATGTCAGATTTGTGAATATGTGAAAGATAGAATACGTCGATTAAAATTAGTTCCGTCAAATAAAAATTAGACGCGAATTCTACGAAAATGCGAGAATTATCAAATACTTTTTATACAATTTACGTGGAATGTCAGATTTGTGAATATGTGAAAGATAGAATACGTCGATTAAAATTAGTTCCGTCAAATAAAAATTAGACGCGAATTCTACGAAAATGCGAGAATTATCAAATACTTTTTATACAATTTACGTGGAATGTCAGATTTGTGAATATGTGAAAGATAGAATACGTCGATTAAAATTAGTTCCGTCAAATAAAAATTAGACGCGAATTCTACGAAAATGCGAGAATTATCAAATACTTTTTATACAATTTACGTGGAATGTCAGATTTGTGAATATGTGAAAGATAGAATACGTCGATTAAAATTAGTTCCGTCAAATAAAAATTAGACGCGAATTCTACGAAAATGCGAGAATTATCAAATACTTTTTATACAATTTACGTGGAATGTCAGATTTGTGAATATGTGAAAGATAGAATACGTCGATTAAAATTAGTTCCGTCAAATAAAAATTAGACGCGAATTCTACGAAAATGCGAGAATTATCAAATACTTTTTATACAATTTACGTGGAATGTCAGATTTGTGAATATGTGAAAGATAGAATACGTCGATTAAAATTAGTTCCGTCAAATAAAAATTAGACGCGAATTCTACGAAAATGCGAGAATTATCAAATACTTTTTATACAATTTACGTGGAATGTCAGATTTGTGAATATGTGAAAGATAGAATACGTCGATTAAAATTAGTTCCGTCAAATAAAAATTAGACGCGAATTCTACGAAAATGCGAGAATTATCAAATACTTTTTATACAATTTACGTGGAATGTCAGATTTGTGAATATGTGAAAGATAGAATACGTCGATTAAAATTAGTTCCGTCAAATAAAAATTAGACGCGAATTCTACGAAAATGCGAGAATTATCAAATACTTTTTATACAATTTACGTGGAATGTCAGATTTGTGAATATGTGAAAGATAGAATACGTCGATTAAAATTAGTTCCGTCAAATAAAAATTAGACGCGAATTCTACGAAAATGCGAGAATTATCAAATACTTTTTATACAATTTACGTGGAATGTCAGATTTGTGAATATGTGAAAGATAGAATACGTCGATTAAAATTAGTTCCGTCAAATAAAAATTAGACGCGAATTCTACGAAAATGCGAGAATTATCAAATACTTTTTATACAATTTACGTGGAATGTCAGATTTGTGAATATGTGAAAGATAGAATACGTCGATTAAAATTAGTTCCGTCAAATAAAAATTAGACGCGAATTCTACGAAAATGCGAGAATTATCAAATACTTTTTATACAATTTACGTGGAATGTCAGATTTGTGAATATGTGAAAGATAGAATACGTCGATTAAAATTAGTTCCGTCAAATAAAAATTAGACGCGAATTCTACGAAAATGCGAGAATTATCAAATACTTTTTATACAATTTACGTGGAATGTCAGATTTGTGAATATGTGAAAGATAGAATACGTCGATTAAAATTAGTTCCGTCAAATAAAAATTAGACGCGAATTCTACGAAAATGCGAGAATTATCAAATACTTTTTATACAATTTACGTGGAATGTCAGATTTGTGAATATGTGAAAGATAGAATACGTCGATTAAAATTAGTTCCGTCAAATAAAAATTAGACGCGAATTCTACGAAAATGCGAGAATTATCAAATACTTTTTATACAATTTACGTGGAATGTCAGATTTGTGAATATGTGAAAGATAGAATACGTCGATTAAAATTAGTTCCGTCAAATAAAAATTAGACGCGAATTCTACGAAAATGCGAGAATTATCAAATACTTTTTATACAATTTACGTGGAATGTCAGATTTGTGAATATGTGAAAGATAGAATACGTCGATTAAAATTAGTTCCGTCAAATAAAAATTAGACGCGAATTCTACGAAAATGCGAGAATTATCAAATACTTTTTATACAATTTACGTGGAATGTCAGATTTGTGAATATGTGAAAGATAGAATACGTCGATTAAAATTAGTTCCGTCAAATAAAAATTAGACGCGAATTCTACGAAAATGCGAGAATTATCAAATACTTTTTATACAATTTACGTGGAATGTCAGATTTGTGAATATGTGAAAGATAGAATACGTCGATTAAAATTAGTTCCGTCAAATAAAAATTAGACGCGAATTCTACGAAAATGCGAGAATTATCAAATACTTTTTATACAATTTACGTGGAATGTCAGATTTGTGAATATGTGAAAGATAGAATACGTCGATTAAAATTAGTTCCGTCAAATAAAAATTAGACGCGAATTCTACGAAAATGCGAGAATTATCAAATACTTTTTATACAATTTACGTGGAATGTCAGATTTGTGAATATGTGAAAGATAGAATACGTCGATTAAAATTAGTTCCGTCAAATAAAAATTAGACGCGAATTCTACGAAAATGCGAGAATTATCAAATACTTTTTATACAATTTACGTGGAATGTCAGATTTGTGAATATGTGAAAGATAGAATACGTCGATTAAAATTAGTTCCGTCAAATAAAAATTAGACGCGAATTCTACGAAAATGCGAGAATTATCAAATACTTTTTATACAATTTACGTGGAATGTCAGATTTGTGAATATGTGAAAGATAGAATACGTCGATTAAAATTAGTTCCGTCAAATAAAAATTAGACGCGAATTCTACGAAAATGCGAGAATTATCAAATACTTTTTATACAATTTACGTGGAATGTCAGATTTGTGAATATGTGAAAGATAGAATACGTCGATTAAAATTAGTTCCGTCAAATAAAAATTAGACGCGAATTCTACGAAAATGCGAGAATTATCAAATACTTTTTATACAATTTACGTGGAATGTCAGATTTGTGAATATGTGAAAGATAGAATACGTCGATTAAAATTAGTTCCGTCAAATAAAAATTAGACGCGAATTCTACGAAAATGCGAGAATTATCAAATACTTTTTATACAATTTACGTGGAATGTCAGATTTGTGAATATGTGAAAGATAGAATACGTCGATTAAAATTAGTTCCGTCAAATAAAAATTAGACGCGAATTCTACGAAAATGCGAGAATTATCAAATACTTTTTATACAATTTACGTGGAATGTCAGATTTGTGAATATGTGAAAGATAGAATACGTCGATTAAAATTAGTTCCGTCAAATAAAAATTAGACGCGAATTCTACGAAAATGCGAGAATTATCAAATACTTTTTATACAATTTACGTGGAATGTCAGATTTGTGAATATGTGAAAGATAGAATACGTCGATTAAAATTAGTTCCGTCAAATAAAAATTAGACGCGAATTCTACGAAAATGCGAGAATTATCAAATACTTTTTATACAATTTACGTGGAATGTCAGATTTGTGAATATGTGAAAGATAGAATACGTCGATTAAAATTAGTTCCGTCAAATAAAAATTAGACGCGAATTCTACGAAAATGCGAGAATTATCAAATACTTTTTATACAATTTACGTGGAATGTCAGATTTGTGAATATGTGAAAGATAGAATACGTCGATTAAAATTAGTTCCGTCAAATAAAAATTAGACGCGAATTCTACGAAAATGCGAGAATTATCAAATACTTTTTATACAATTTACGTGGAATGTCAGATTTGTGAATATGTGAAAGATAGAATACGTCGATTAAAATTAGTTCCGTCAAATAAAAATTAGACGCGAATTCTACGAAAATGCGAGAATTATCAAATACTTTTTATACAATTTACGTGGAATGTCAGATTTGTGAATATGTGAAAGATAGAATACGTCGATTAAAATTAGTTCCGTCAAATAAAAATTAGACGCGAATTCTACGAAAATGCGAGAATTATCAAATACTTTTTATACAATTTACGTGGAATGTCAGATTTGTGAATATGTGAAAGATAGAATACGTCGATTAAAATTAGTTCCGTCAAATAAAAATTAGACGCGAATTCTACGAAAATGCGAGAATTATCAAATACTTTTTATACAATTTACGTGGAATGTCAGATTTGTGAATATGTGAAAGATAGAATACGTCGATTAAAATTAGTTCCGTCAAATAAAAATTAGACGCGAATTCTACGAAAATGCGAGAATTATCAAATACTTTTTATACAATTTACGTGGAATGTCAGATTTGTGAATATGTGAAAGATAGAATACGTCGATTAAAATTAGTTCCGTCAAATAAAAATTAGACGCGAATTCTACGAAAATGCGAGAATTATCAAATACTTTTTATACAATTTACGTGGAATGTCAGATTTGTGAATATGTGAAAGATAGAATACGTCGATTAAAATTAGTTCCGTCAAATAAAAATTAGACGCGAATTCTACGAAAATGCGAGAATTATCAAATACTTTTTATACAATTTACGTGGAATGTCAGATTTGTGAATATGTGAAAGATAGAATACGTCGATTAAAATTAGTTCCGTCAAATAAAAATTAGACGCGAATTCTACGAAAATGCGAGAATTATCAAATACTTTTTATACAATTTACGTGGAATGTCAGATTTGTGAATATGTGAAAGATAGAATACGTCGATTAAAATTAGTTCCGTCAAATAAAAATTAGACGCGAATTCTACGAAAATGCGAGAATTATCAAATACTTTTTATACAATTTACGTGGAATGTCAGATTTGTGAATATGTGAAAGATAGAATACGTCGATTAAAATTAGTTCCGTCAAATAAAAATTAGACGCGAATTCTACGAAAATGCGAGAATTATCAAATACTTTTTATACAATTTACGTGGAATGTCAGATTTGTGAATATGTGAAAGATAGAATACGTCGATTAAAATTAGTTCCGTCAAATAAAAATTAGACGCGAATTCTACGAAAATGCGAGAATTATCAAATACTTTTTATACAATTTACGTGGAATGTCAGATTTGTGAATATGTGAAAGATAGAATACGTCGATTAAAATTAGTTCCGTCAAATAAAAATTAGACGCGAATTCTACGAAAATGCGAGAATTATCAAATACTTTTTATACAATTTACGTGGAATGTCAGATTTGTGAATATGTGAAAGATAGAATACGTCGATTAAAATTAGTTCCGTCAAATAAAAATTAGACGCGAATTCTACGAAAATGCGAGAATTATCAAATACTTTTTATACAATTTACGTGGAATGTCAGATTTGTGAATATGTGAAAGATAGAATACGTCGATTAAAATTAGTTCCGTCAAATAAAAATTAGACGCGAATTCTACGAAAATGCGAGAATTATCAAATACTTTTTATACAATTTACGTGGAATGTCAGATTTGTGAATATGTGAAAGATAGAATACGTCGATTAAAATTAGTTCCGTCAAATAAAAATTAGACGCGAATTCTACGAAAATGCGAGAATTATCAAATACTTTTTATACAATTTACGTGGAATGTCAGATTTGTGAATATGTGAAAGATAGAATACGTCGATTAAAATTAGTTCCGTCAAATAAAAATTAGACGCGAATTCTACGAAAATGCGAGAATTATCAAATACTTTTTATACAATTTACGTGGAATGTCAGATTTGTGAATATGTGAAAGATAGAATACGTCGATTAAAATTAGTTCCGTCAAATAAAAATTAGACGCGAATTCTACGAAAATGCGAGAATTATCAAATACTTTTTATACAATTTACGTGGAATGTCAGATTTGTGAATATGTGAAAGATAGAATACGTCGATTAAAATTAGTTCCGTCAAATAAAAATTAGACGCGAATTCTACGAAAATGCGAGAATTATCAAATACTTTTTATACAATTTACGTGGAATGTCAGATTTGTGAATATGTGAAAGATAGAATACGTCGATTAAAATTAGTTCCGTCAAATAAAAATTAGACGCGAATTCTACGAAAATGCGAGAATTATCAAATACTTTTTATACAATTTACGTGGAATGTCAGATTTGTGAATATGTGAAAGATAGAATACGTCGATTAAAATTAGTTCCGTCAAATAAAAATTAGACGCGAATTCTACGAAAATGCGAGAATTATCAAATACTTTTTATACAATTTACGTGGAATGTCAGATTTGTGAATATGTGAAAGATAGAATACGTCGATTAAAATTAGTTCCGTCAAATAAAAATTAGACGCGAATTCTACGAAAATGCGAGAATTATCAAATACTTTTTATACAATTTACGTGGAATGTCAGATTTGTGAATATGTGAAAGATAGAATACGTCGATTAAAATTAGTTCCGTCAAATAAAAATTAGACGCGAATTCTACGAAAATGCGAGAATTATCAAATACTTTTTATACAATTTACGTGGAATGTCAGATTTGTGAATATGTGAAAGATAGAATACGTCGATTAAAATTAGTTCCGTCAAATAAAAATTAGACGCGAATTCTACGAAAATGCGAGAATTATCAAATACTTTTTATACAATTTACGTGGAATGTCAGATTTGTGAATATGTGAAAGATAGAATACGTCGATTAAAATTAGTTCCGTCAAATAAAAATTAGACGCGAATTCTACGAAAATGCGAGAATTATCAAATACTTTTTATACAATTTACGTGGAATGTCAGATTTGTGAATATGTGAAAGATAGAATACGTCGATTAAAATTAGTTCCGTCAAATAAAAATTAGACGCGAATTCTACGAAAATGCGAGAATTATCAAATACTTTTTATACAATTTACGTGGAATGTCAGATTTGTGAATATGTGAAAGATAGAATACGTCGATTAAAATTAGTTCCGTCAAATAAAAATTAGACGCGAATTCTACGAAAATGCGAGAATTATCAAATACTTTTTATACAATTTACGTGGAATGTCAGATTTGTGAATATGTGAAAGATAGAATACGTCGATTAAAATTAGTTCCGTCAAATAAAAATTAGACGCGAATTCTACGAAAATGCGAGAATTATCAAATACTTTTTATACAATTTACGTGGAATGTCAGATTTGTGAATATGTGAAAGATAGAATACGTCGATTAAAATTAGTTCCGTCAAATAAAAATTAGACGCGAATTCTACGAAAATGCGAGAATTATCAAATACTTTTTATACAATTTACGTGGAATGTCAGATTTGTGAATATGTGAAAGATAGAATACGTCGATTAAAATTAGTTCCGTCAAATAAAAATTAGACGCGAATTCTACGAAAATGCGAGAATTATCAAATACTTTTTATACAATTTACGTGGAATGTCAGATTTGTGAATATGTGAAAGATAGAATACGTCGATTAAAATTAGTTCCGTCAAATAAAAATTAGACGCGAATTCTACGAAAATGCGAGAATTATCAAATACTTTTTATACAATTTACGTGGAATGTCAGATTTGTGAATATGTGAAAGATAGAATACGTCGATTAAAATTAGTTCCGTCAAATAAAAATTAGACGCGAATTCTACGAAAATGCGAGAATTATCAAATACTTTTTATACAATTTACGTGGAATGTCAGATTTGTGAATATGTGAAAGATAGAATACGTCGATTAAAATTAGTTCCGTCAAATAAAAATTAGACGCGAATTCTACGAAAATGCGAGAATTATCAAATACTTTTTATACAATTTACGTGGAATGTCAGATTTGTGAATATGTGAAAGATAGAATACGTCGATTAAAATTAGTTCCGTCAAATAAAAATTAGACGCGAATTCTACGAAAATGCGAGAATTATCAAATACTTTTTATACAATTTACGTGGAATGTCAGATTTGTGAATATGTGAAAGATAGAATACGTCGATTAAAATTAGTTCCGTCAAATAAAAATTAGACGCGAATTCTACGAAAATGCGAGAATTATCAAATACTTTTTATACAATTTACGTGGAATGTCAGATTTGTGAATATGTGAAAGATAGAATACGTCGATTAAAATTAGTTCCGTCAAATAAAAATTAGACGCGAATTCTACGAAAATGCGAGAATTATCAAATACTTTTTATACAATTTACGTGGAATGTCAGATTTGTGAATATGTGAAAGATAGAATACGTCGATTAAAATTAGTTCCGTCAAATAAAAATTAGACGCGAATTCTACGAAAATGCGAGAATTATCAAATACTTTTTATACAATTTACGTGGAATGTCAGATTTGTGAATATGTGAAAGATAGAATACGTCGATTAAAATTAGTTCCGTCAAATAAAAATTAGACGCGAATTCTACGAAAATGCGAGAATTATCAAATACTTTTTATACAATTTACGTGGAATGTCAGATTTGTGAATATGTGAAAGATAGAATACGTCGATTAAAATTAGTTCCGTCAAATAAAAATTAGACGCGAATTCTACGAAAATGCGAGAATTATCAAATACTTTTTATAC